>JAEIIU010055584.1:4611-14766 GCA_018874675.1 Drosophila baimaii | reverse complement strand
AACCCGCTCTATGTGCCAGCCTTAAAGAGATGCCTTGAGCTAGATACCAGTTGCGGCATGATTGGCGGTCGGCCCAATCAGGCTCTGTACTTCCTGGGCTATGTGGACGACGAGGTCCTCTATCTGGATCCCCACACGACACAAAGGACGGGCGTGGTGGGCCAGAAGACCGAGGCTGGAGAACAGGAATACGACGAGACCTACCATCAAAAGCATGCTGCCCGCTTGAGCTTTTCCGCCATGGATCCCTCGCTGGCGGTTTGCTTCCTTTGCAAGACCAGTGACAGTTTTCAAACACTGCTAACCAAGTTCCGGGAGGAGGTTCTCAGCCTTTGTTCGCCGGCTTTGTTCGAGATTAGCCAGACGCGCGCCGTGGATTGGGACACGGCGGAGGACATTGATTGGCCAACTATGCCCGACATTGACTGGCCGGCGGGCACCTCGGACTCGGATTCGTTTGCCATAGTTGGTAAGAGCGGGAGTCGTATTTAATGAGGGGTAAGGGTCTTTATTTCCAAATATAATATTTTATGAGTTCAATGTGGAAAGTAAACTAATTAAACAGATAATTTTGTAATTCTTTGAGAAAGTTTATATATTTTAGATTTGTTCAGTTTATTCAGTTTGAATTTCCAGAAATTTATTTAATTTATTTTTGTAATGCTAACGCATATATTCAAGTAAACACTCTGAAATTGAAATTAGGTCCCTCCGAAGGTTAATTTTTAAGTTATACTCATAATTGTATCAAATAAAGTCCCTCTGAAGGTTAATTTTCAGGTAATACTCATATTTATCGCGACGCTTGTAAAACTTCAACATTGTTTTTCTGAAAACCGTATTTTAAAACCGAAAATTGTGTCGAAAAAAACGATTAGTCAAACAATTATAACACAGATTTTTTAAATGCATTTTTTTACAACTTAATCGGATGTTTATAATTTTCGAATACTTTTTTTATGCAAAATTTAAAACAAATACTAAGGTAAGAAATTTTGTTTTTAATTCCCTCGATTAGGTTCCAGATTATTCCTTTGAAAAAATCTGTTTTGTAATTTTGATGATCTAAAGTGTTATAGATATAGTGGTTACCACAAACCGCCTTTTTCGGGAGAGGTCTTTGAAAACCTGCTGTAAAAGCTTCGAAAACTCTTATTTTTGAAAATAAAAAATGTTCAAATACTCTTTAAGGTCACAATAATATGAGAAGCAATTCTTCAAAGTATACATTTAGAGTTTATCTCAGTTATAAGTTTTGAAAACCCTATTTTTTGTACTCTTAACTAGATATTATCCCTTAAATTATTGTAACATACTGGTTAATCCCTTGACTAATTAATCTGAGACATGCTTTTAATGCCGTTATTATGTTGCCATATGTTGTCCCGTAAAAACTTGTGGAATCAGCCAAGTACCAATAGATAAAATAATTTGGAAAAACAGATATTTAGTACAAAACTTAAGGGAAAATAACATAAAGAATATATTTACCTGCTCAAAGGATATGTTGATTGCTTATACCTATTAGTTAATACTTACCGCAGGCCCCTGAAAGTTCAAAATCCCCGACTTAATCAAATCCACTCAAAAAAATCACTCATAAACCCCTTGTCTTATCAATTCACTCCATTCCACAGAAGAGAGCGGGAGAGACGGCGACGCCGGCAGCAGCGGAGGCAGCGGCAGCGGCAAAAAACCCAGTGAGAGCGCCGCCATTTGAGTGGGTCACCGGCACAGAGCAAGCTCCCTCTCTTGCGACGACGCCTGCGCCGCACCAGAACCGAGCAGCAGCAGCAGCAGCAGCGCAGCGAAAGTGGAGCAGCAGCTGAGGATGCCACCAAGGAGGGATGGGTACGAGGGATGCCTGAAGAGGGGAAGACGATGCTGCGAATGCAATAAACTAAGGCTAAAGTGCATAATTAGACGACGACGACGACGAGCTGGTTGAGATTTAGATTTTAGAATGTTTACGATTTGTACGAATGCGATTCTTAGCGATTCATAATAATGCTGTTTTATTGTACGCGATATTGACTCCACGGGAGACAATTTGGCAAAACACACACACACACAGACAGACACACGCTTTTTGATGATCAATTAAACATTTTTTATGCAACGTTGTACATTAAAAACTCGAAGAGATCGATCGCCTTACGCCAAGTGTCTACATAATATTCATATATTATTCGTTTCGTATATATTCATGTATGTATATGCTCAAAAATGGACCAACAACTAAATACATAATACTTGGACTATATATATGTATATATCTCTATATGTATATATTAACTTCTCTGCTCGCCTCTGGACACAAACTGAAGCTGCACAATAAGATAAAAAATAAGGAACTTTTCTCGAATGAACCAACCAAGGACAAGAGAGGTAGGAATCTACGTTAACAATTAACTCGGGCCTATGCAGCAGCTGGCAATTGACACTAATTGGGCTTGATCTGGGTTGATCTCTTGGCTCTTGAATCCTCAATGAAAAGGCAAACTTTGATTTCTATTTAAAGGTTCTTGGTATTGGATTTCTGAAGAGGCTTTCAATGCTATTTCTTTTCTAAATTCAATTTGTTTTTCTTCCTTTATGTTCATTCATGTTTTATTTCTTTGTTTATGTTCTTTGAAATGAGTTTGAGAACTTTCTTTAATATATATCTCTCTATAATCTTCATGGTGGCTCGTTTTCCCCCCAATCCCCACAATCTGGTTTCCCTTTCCAAGGCTAAACTTGCCAAAAGGTTTGGTACTTTTTCAGCGCCTAATCAAAGCTACGAGAAAACAAGTTTGCCTTTCCTTTTGTTAAGGATAATCCTAAGATCCACCAGAACCAGGTGAGTAGTAATCTAAACATTCAACAACTATATATCTCTGCCTTAGAGTATGCAGCACGATCTTTCAATCCGCTTCTCCGCCTTGGGCTCTACATGCAGAGCCATCTCCACATGCTTTCGCGCTAGCCAGGATTGCTTTTGCAATCGATTAACCACAATCCGATAGGCTCCAATAATATCCGAACGGGGTCCACTTTGCCTTGCATTGATCAGCATCTCGGAGGAGAGTCCCATGTCGGCCAGCAGCTGCCTGGCCTCGAACTCCAGGGCTCCCAGCTGACTGAGATCCTCGGTGGCCGTGGGCAACATAATGCAACTGCCTGTCTCCGCATCGTAGTTCTTGAACAGGGGACAATCCTCGGCAACTTGAATATTCCAGGGATTAATTTTGGCCGAGGCGCATGGGCCACCGTTGGACAGCTGCTTCTCCGGCTCCGTTTCCAAGGGTGTGACCTTCTTCTTGAGACTGCCACAGAGCAAATACCTGCGTGTTGGGCGTTTGGCCTGCTCGACCGGTGCGGGCGGTTCCTTTAGCTGACCCGATCCCTGGAGCAGGAACTCGTGACCAACCTCTATGGGTTGGAGGAAATTCTGCACGAACATCTCGTCCTGTTGGCGCGTGTTCATGCTAATGGCGGGCTTCTTGACCACCTCCGCATACCGATCCCGCAGTGAGGCGGACTTCCTGAGACGGTGTGACTTGCTGCGCACCCAGAAGATGGATCTCTTGGCCGGCTTGCTGTGCTGGCTAATCTCCCACTGCATCAGGTCTGCACTCAGCTTGGGGCAGGTCACAAACTGGCTGTTCAGCATGTCGTCGATGGTGGGCCGATGTGCAGGTATATGGATCAAGATGCGTTCTGCAAGGGAAAGTATTAGAAATATATTAACAAAATTTACAAGAAAAGTACTGAAAAGTATATATTCTCTTGGAATATTTAATTTTTTTAATTCATTTAAATAAAATTATATATTTTAAATAACTTTTTACTTACGTATAAGTCTTATGCAGGGCAAACTGAGCTGGCCGGGCAGCAGGTAATCGCCCTTGAGTATGGCCGCCTTGAGGCCTGGTATTGTGGGTGCCCGGAATGGCATGTTGCCCACCACCATGAAGTAGAGCAGTATGCCCAGGGCCCACACATCCACCGGGGCACCGATGTAATGGTCATCGGAGAAGAGCTCGGGCGCTGCGTACGGCGGCGAGCCGCAAAACGTGTCGAGCTTCTGATTGGCACCTGTCAAGCGGCGTGAAATTGATTAGTTTGCTGACGATGAAGCGATGAAGGGGCTGTTGAACCCACCATTGATAAGTTGTGTGCTGAAGCCGAAATCGGCCAGCTTGAGACGATCCTCCGAGAGCAGCAGGACATTCTCCGCCTTGATGTCGCGATGCACGTAACCCAGACTGTGCTGTAAAAGGAGGGACAGGAAGATAACAGATGGAAAGTTAGAAATAACTCTTTTTAGATTAATAAATATTAACTTACCATATGTTTCACGGCCAGCAGAAGTTGCTTCAACAAGGGCGCCGCATGTATCTCCCTCAGAGGCCCACCTTGGGTGATGTGGTTGTAGAGCTCACCGCCGCGTATCCACTCGGTGACTAGGTAGACCCGCCCCAAAGTCTCAACCACCTCAAAAAGCCTAAGAATAACGCAGATATAAGCAACTCTAATCCTTTTTAAAATACTCTAAGACACTTACCTCAAAATATTTGGATGATGAACACACTCAAGAGTGGCTATTTCGCTGGACAGCATGCGCAGGGCCTTGGCATCGAGACCCGCTCGATCCAGGTCCACCACCTTAATGGCCACTTTGTCTGAAATCAAGGGGGATGGGGGTGGGTTATTTATTTATAGAAAGGATAAGTGATAAGTGACAGGCAGCTCCTCTTACCACGCGTCAGCTGGTGGACAGCGAGTTTGACTTTGGAGAAGTTGCCGCGTCCGATGTCGCCACAAAATCTGTAGAGGCCAATGCGACGGCCGATGGTTACCTAAAGACCACAAAACAAATGAAATATTAAACTAAATTGGAGTTTATATTATTTACTTTAAATTAAAGCTATAAATATGGTTATATTTCCCTCAAAACTCGTGGCTAAGTATAAGCCATTTCCCCCACACTTTCCTCAGGGACAAGGCTTGCCTTAAGGTTAAGCAATCCGATGCAGCGATTATTTGATACTCCAATGTACACATGTTCTAACAATTAACATTGACTGCGCCCATTCCGGCCATAACTCGCTGCCTGTAATTTATGCCCTCGCGCCCCCGAATAGCCCGCGTGGTCTTGCAATTAGCCAAGGTCAAGTGCGGTACATTTTTGTTAATGTAATTTGAACTGTGGACTGCACTTGACGTGGCCGCTTTTTGCTTGTTGCTGGTCGTTCTTTTCAGCTCTTGCCATTCTGTGTGTGTGTGCGTTTTTTCTTTTTTCTTTTTTGTGTGTTCTTAATCCACCTTTTGAGCCAGCGACAGAAGGCGGGGTGAGCGTTAATTAAGGAATGAGCGAACGAACGCAGCGCAACGCGGCGTATACGTAATGCGGATACTTGCATTCGGTCACACGCGCATTTTGCAACACAAGCCCGAACAAGCGGTGAATGAGCTCACACAGACACAAGCAATTTTACTTACACTTGAAGAAAATGTGCATTTAAGCAAAAAAAATAAAAAATGTGATGTACTTTTAAATACATATAAGAAATTAATTATCAGTGGTAGACATTTTACAGTAAAACAGCGTTGAGCACGAGGTATAACTGAAAGAGATCATCATCAACCACCAAATCTTCATGTGTGTTGTGTCTTCCATTCATTTTGTTTTTGGATTCCCGAGATTCCAAATCCGTCGCCAAATTTCAGTGGCATTGTTTTTGTAAAGTTTCACGAATCCCTGAACGCAAGAGATGACTATGAAACTGATACTGATTTGCTGTCGCCTCCCAAAAAGCATAAGCAACAATAACAAACATAGGGAAAACATAGCTGAAAGGACCACTGCGTGATCACCTAAATTGTAGATGTTTGCTAAACTTTAATGTCCTTTATACTTTCTTATTTTTGGTCAATCGCAAGATAACAAGCTAGAACTAAATATAATTTGAATATATACGAGAACCAATTTCTTCAAATATATAATTTATCGTTAATTTACTTTTGTTGTCATTTTTTCTTCGCATTTATAATTTGTATAATATAATATGGTTGGTACACATTACGTATACGCCACGCTGTCATTATTTTACAAGTCGAAATATAAAATTGAACAATAAAAAATGCAAGGCTTTATTAAATTAATAGAGGAAAATGTTTGTAAATGATTTTTGCTGCTTTAAGGGGTTTTTTATTTTAAGTGCACCACGCGATAGCCTCCCTTAACGCCATTGGTGCACAAGCAAATTAGCCTTGAACCCCGACATAATTGCAGCGCTGCGGCAGAGGGTTCGTGTATTAGCTAACACACAAACACACCTCTCACAGCCGCACACTCGGGCACACACACACACACACACAGAGGAAGCGGCGGGGGCAGCGCCAACGCAAGCGACAACGACTTTTTCAGTGACGTCAGGGCGTGTGTAGAGGTAAACCCCCCTTTTTGTTCTGTGCGCTGCCAAACAGGTTGCATTCCAAGCTTATATGAGACACAATTCATCTTGTGCAAGGACATGAAAATCTGGCACAATAAGTTCATGACACGGTGCGGAGATAAATTTCGCCATAACAATTTGCAACCTTCGAGGATCTAACACCGTAAAAGGGTGCTTGTGGAAATTCGCTTTGTGTCACGGTTGCTCGGCAAATCGCATTAATCTAAACGAGAGTCTCTGGGATGCTGCAGGGATGGATTAAGATGGATTTTAGACAATTGTTGCGACAACAAATGGTGGCATTTAGGTGGGTGTGTAGTCTAAGGAACAGATTGAGTACCAGTTAATTGAAGGTGAAAATAGTTGGCAGTTTCTAGAACAGATTGACTACTAGTAAGCTGAAGTATAAATTAGTTTTTAGTCTAAAGAACAGATGACTAACTAGTTAACTAGAGGAGAAACTAGTTTGCTGCAGTTTTGGAGGGACAATTGAGGCCATATGTGCGTATAAACTTCTGATATATTTTATTTGTGGTAAATTATATTCCTTTGTACCTTTTATGATATTTTTATCGCACTCTAAGGAAAGCTTTCAACGTATTTTCTTCTTTTTTATTATAATTTGAACAAAATGAATTACTAATGCAATGTGTTAGCCACTCTTATAAAGTAATTTCTATCAATTTAGTTATTTGCTAAGCTATACTATATTTTATTGCCTACAAAATAGTTAAGAAGACTTTAATATTTATCTATTAAACTTTTTGCAAATTTGTATAATTACAGATTAGTTGAAATAACATGATTTATGAACGTACTGACTGCTTCAAAAATCCAACACAAAGCTTAATACATAAATCACGTATACGCAGTGATGTCTCAGTATACATGGGCGTATATTTGTTATTTAATATAATACAAAATACTATTAAATTAATCAAAATTAAGCTTCCACAGTTCTTTATACCTCTTTAATTAATTCATCTTAAATGCCTTCGTGTTAAATCCCTTTCTAGTTTACCTAACAAATTCTTTAATCAAAATTTGCACGTAATGTAATGACTGTTCTGATTGGCGTTGGTCTAGCCATCAAGGAACACCTCAATTCTGTGGTGGGGTCCCAGCTTGAAGGATGTCTTCTCCCTCTCCCAGACTCCCCCGCCAAAGTCCCCCCTGTAGCCCAACCACAAGCATTTCAATTCGCACTTACCTCGTGGCCGCAGCGTGGATCGCATTGCAGCGCCTTGGTGAGCCTCTGGTAGGGCGGAGTGGGTGGCGGCGGCTGGCAAATTGTCAGCGACGTGGTCAGGGGCGGCGGCGGCGGGGGTGGCAGCGGCAGCGGGGGCACCTTCACAGTGGCTGAGCTGCGCAGCGCGTTGGTATCCACGGCTGCCGTTTTGCTGCTTTCACTTCCGGGGTGCGGGGCTTGGAATGGGTCTAGGCTGGGCTGGGCTAGCTGGCTTGCTGGCTGGCTGGCTGCCTTGCCTTGCCTTGCTGGCAACTTGTTGGTCGTTGTCCTCGTTCTCGTCCTGGTCTCTCCTCCTTCGTGCTATTCTCGCTTCTCCGAACTCGCGTGTAATTACAGAATGGCAAGTCTTAGTTTCAGAACCAAGCCGGGCAGTCTTACATTATTAAATGCCACCACGCCTGCAAGAACAGAAGAGCAGAAGTCCAACAAGAAGTTGGTAAGTGAAAAAGAAGAGTTAAGCCAACTTGACTTGTGCTGCTCGGTAAACGTCTTATTCTATTTGATTCAATTGGAAATATACACAAGTGGAAGGTTTTATGGTCTAAGAAGCACATACACATAGGTTGGTGCTTAGATAGGTGTAGTTTTTGATTAATTAATTACTCATGTTCTAGTTGGGTTTCCTTTTTGGTACATATATCGAAGTATTATTGATTGATTATTATTATTATTGGTTGTTTTTAAGAGCTTAGTTACCATTAAGTAAGCCACATATTTTAACACATAAAAACCTTAAATAAAATTCTTTCAAAACTCTAATTTACCTTAATTGTTATGAGTCTTCATGGAAAGTATTTCCTCAAGAATATATTTCCCAAAAAGCTGGACCAACCCATAAATTTATATTAAACAAGGCCGTTGGTGAACTTAAAATAAAAATGTATTACCTGTCGCAGCTGACACTGATTTAGTGTATGTTTTCTTATAACCCAAAAATTATGATAAATAATGTGATTTGTGGAAATTGCGTTTGCATGCAATTATTATATGGCGTTACCCCTAATGAGTTCCTTTCGAAGGTAACGCCTTTCGGGCCATTAATTTTCCATTTTTCATCCGCCATAGCCAAAAAAAATAAACCCTCTTGGTGAACTTAGATTAGCGGCCAAGTTTGATGATGGGAAAAACCGTGAAGCATAAATTACGATAATTAAATGAAACTAACACGTCAAACGGATTTTCCTATGAAACTTGGTAAGACGACCGTCATAAAAAAATGCTCGCTGGCCAAATATAATTAACGGTTGCCGGCGAGGACCATGAAAATGAGAAAACTTTCGGGTGTAACGTAATCGATATGGGTTGAGGTTGAGTGCCCGGGCCCTGTTTCATCCAATTATGCTGGTCGTAACTCAACTAGTGGCAGGACAGGCGGGCGAACAGATTTCCAATAAGCGAATAAGCAATTCTTCAATAATTCAATAAGGAAAAGGGCTCGCTCCGCGCGCATCCTTTTGCTGCAGCAAAAGTTAACTCCAAGTAATTACGTAAATGGATTTTCTTTCCTTTTTTTTTTTGCTTCGCTCAAATTTCCTGTACGATGGCAAACACAGCAGCGCAGGAGGAGCAGGAGTTGGGATACCGGGGATCGGGGAAATATTTATATACCAATCGGTAAGGCCCAGCTCGCCGCCCCCCGTTTCTCTCGAGCGTGACAGGAAGTTGGCCAGGAAGGAACCGAGCCAAATCCGAACTCTCATCAGCCGGCGGCAGGCGGCCAGGCGTACAGAGATACGAGCTTGCAAATGGGCCCGCACACTTCTCTTTGCCAACTGCTACTGCCACACACACATATATATATGTGTATATATCTCAACTATAAACACTTGAAATTATTATAAAAGCCGCAAAAGGCTGGCCCAACTTTCAGGCCAAGTTGGCGACAGGCGACGCCATCTCTCTGATTGACTGACGGCTACAAGACTCGCCTGCTGGTGGTTTTAACACCTCCCAGATGGCTGTGCGTGTACAATCGCGATCAAAGTAGTAGTGGAAATTATTTGATAAAACTTTAAGTTTACCTTCAGAAAAGATTGTTTTTTTTTCAGGGCTTCAAATGTAACATTCCTAGAAACCATTGCCTATTTGGAAACTAATCAAAATTACCATAAGCTTAGAGCTGATGTCATCAAAATGAATTTATATTAAAGGTCGTCCTAGGAAAATGTATGCATTCCTAGAAGGGTCTAAGTTTTTGAACTAAATAGTTTGAATTCTTGGTAAGAAATGTATAAATATAGTTGGCAAAACCTTAGTTATATTAAGTTTAGGTAAATAAACTCAGAATACGACTTAAAAATAATAATAAATAATCTGACATATAAACTATTAGACCGATCAAAAGACCTCGAGTTGGCTAAACGCTTCATAATAATAATAATAATAATAATAAGAATAATAATAATAATAATAATAATAATAATAATAATAATAATAATAATAATAATAATAATAATAATAATA
>JAEIIU010055583.1:0-17180 GCA_018874675.1 Drosophila baimaii | reverse complement strand
CACCTCAATTAATCCGTTTTAAAATGGCGAACAGGTCTCAAACATTTGTATTCTATATTATATATATAATTACCGCCCAAAAAGGAATAAATAATAACGTTAATAGTTAGCATTTTATTGGTTATTTTTATTCTGGTTTAGCGTTATACGTGTAGCATTTAACACCAGTGCGCCTCAGATTGTGGGAACCCGGACTCCACCTCTACATCTAGGCCTCGAAGATGCTCTCCGGCAACACAGAGTCCGACACGCACTGGCTCCTTAGGGTGCCTCAAAGGTGCAAAATAATAATAAAAATACTAGAATACTCGCTTATATATGAAAATCAAAATGCACATTTGTTTATATAGATTTGTATATAGACGAATATGATAATAAATAATACCAAGGCATTGACTATGCCGTAGGCCTGCCTGCTATCCAGATCCACCTACATGTCTATACTGATCCTGATCCTCCCGCTGCGCCTACTGCTGCAGCTGCTGCTTGAGATTCTCGGCCAGGGACTTGCCCGTGTCCAGTGGCACCACAATATTACGCAGGCTGTCGATGCTGTTGCGCAGCTTGGTGGCCTGGAATTTAGTGGGCAACTTGGGCGATCCGCCCACCGAGGCAAAGGCGAAGGTCTTGTACTCCTGGGCAGCCGTTCAAAGGATCAAAGGAATCAGATTTAGTATGCTATATATATACACATTGGGGTTGGTTTTATTTGCAACAGAATACAAAATATATCAATAAAAATAATAAGAAAACAATGCTCGGAACAGAACCAGCAGTCAGGGTCAATGCTCGGGTGGAGAGTCAACTAAATAAAGATTCATTATGTGTGTCATGGTGTGATGTGTGGGTTCGTATATAAATTAAACAATGATAAGCAATGCTTGGATACTCCTCGAGCTCAACTCTCGGCTCGCTCTGGAGAATACCCAGATCTTAATTATAGAAATTATACATTATATAAAAAGCTAAAAATATGTTAATAAACTCTCTTTTTTTATCCCCTATGTTACCTGGTTGCCGCTAGGAGAGCTGGCCTCACTGAGGGCCGTGGTGGTGCCTGGTGCCTGGCCCATGTAGGACTGGAATGTGGGCCCACTGCCATCCCGATGACCACGCGTGGTCACCTTCTCCTGCAGCGAATTGAAGGTCTTCGATAGCCAGGGCTGCCAGCTGTTGCGGTTGTTGGTCTGCAGCTCACTGATCGTGTTGCTTAGCTGATGATTGAGGTCCTGGTTCTTGCACTCCGCCTCCACCTGGGCCAGCTTGGCCTGCGCCAGTTCCAGCTCTAGTTCGCGAATGCGCTGCGAGGCCGCATTGAGGGGATCGAGCGGTCCCAGTGGCGGCTCATTGGCATTCCGCATGGCATCCGATTGCCTCAGCTGGGAGCTGAAGCCAGTCGAGGACTTGGCATTGTCGTTGCCGCCGTCGATTTGCTGCAGGCAATCCTGGCATTTGGAAACCGTGTGCTGCTCGAAGGAGAACCCATTGTAGTAGTAGTATTTTTATTTTTGTATCCTTACTTACCATCACCTTGCTTAGCGTCTCGCTGAGCGTGTTCATGTCCTGCTCCTGGCGCTGAATGATCTGCTTGTACTCCTGTATGATGCCCGTGTGCTTCTTCTCCTTCTCCACGGCCCGGTCCTTAGCGGTGGACAGCTGCTGGCCGAGAGCCTCGATCTCCGACTGCAGCTTGCGCCGCTCCTCGCCAAAGCGACTCTCATAGATCTGCGCCTCCTTCTCCAGCCGCTCCTTGTGCTGCTTCTTCAGCAGGAACTCCTCCTCGTACTGCTTCAGCTTCTTGATCTTCCGCTCGCAGGCCTGCTTCATTACCTTGCGTGCCTGGCTAGAGCTGCGGCACTTCTTGGGCAGGGTCACGCGGAAATACTTGAGTATCCCTTCAAAGTCAAGCTGTCGTAGATCCGACTCGCAGATTGACAGCAAAGTCACGGCCACCTGGAAGAGCACGGGCAAGCCGTCCAGCAGGAACACGTCCAGCACGTGAAAGACGAAGCAGAGCGGAAAGCGGGCCGTGTACAGGGTGAGGAACCACTGGGAGGCGTACATGTGCGTCTCAATGCCGCAGGCCGAGAAGTGTTCGTGCAGCTTGGGCAGCTGGTCCTTGATCAGGCGTTCCAGCTGATAGAGGCGCAGGTAAAGGACCTCGAATCCCGCCTTGTACAGATCACGCAGGCCATAGTCGTACATGAGGGCCACCAGCACACAGAAGGCATCCTCCTCGGGCATCTGTAAGGAGTTTCCTTTAATAGAAGTTCAGGAGAATCCACGAAAGACTCGACTTACATGGAGCAGCAGGCTGGCTGCGATGAAGCTGAGGCCCTGGCAGTAGCCAACCTCGCTGTCGTGCACCGCATAGGCCTTGGACACCTTGAAGAGCGCATCCTGGCCCGAGCCACCGGTCTCCTTGAAGCATTTGTGCGCCGGGAAAGTGCGATGGATGTCCCGCTGAATTACGGTCTCGCATTTGGTTTCCTTTAAGGGAATTTCCTATTAGATGTACTCTTTTTTAATCCTTTAAACAACTCACTTTGGTGATGAGGATCTTGTACATGTCGTTCATCTCCAGCCTGCCCTCCACATTGGCCAGCTTCTGCCAGATTTTCTCGCGCAAAGCCTCTGGCACTCCCAGGCGCACCAACGGAGCCAGGTTCTTGGGCCTCTTCTCGCCATCCCACTCGCGCAAAATGGGATCCCACTCGTCCAGGGTGTCCTGTGAGCAATCCTTGGACACCTCTCCCGTGCCACTTAGCAGCGGTTCATCCCCATCGCTGCTATAGTCCGTGGGGCAATCATCCTCAATAGAGGCTATGGACGAGCTGCGCACGATGCGCGAGAGATTGTTCATGCCGAGCTTGAGCAGCGACGAGGAGGAGCTCTGCTGGTTGCCGCCAGCCGGCTGCTCGGTGATCTCCTCCGAGGGATCAATGCTGTTCACCTTCCAGTTGGACTCGTCGGTGCGCTTGAGGTGCAAGTAGAAGCGCAGCGTCATCGGTCGCTTGGACATGAAGTGGTCCATGATCCGCATCTCGCTGGCCGACTGGATGGTCACTGGGGTCTCGATGACGAAGCGCACGGGCTCCTGGATGCGACGCATCACTATATCGACGGCCACCGTGAGGTTGGTCTTGGATGACTCAAGGTTCAGCTGCTCGAAGGCCTTCTCCTGGGCCTTCCACTCCGCCCGAATGGCATATGGCAGGGCGGAGTTCTGCTGCGAGTTGGCGTCCGCCTCGGCGGTTACTCCACCCCCTGCGCCGGCTGGCGAAACGTAGCCCATGCTGTGCATGTCTATGAGATGCATATCCTTCTGGACCACCAGCTTGCCGGGTGCCACCAGGACGCCAAAGCAGCGTTCGATATGCAATGGCTGAAGGATATTCGAGGGTGTCTGCTTGACGGTGATGCACACCTCCTTATCCGTGTTGGCGCGCAGCTTGAAGCAACCCCTATCCCGGGGCACGGCGGCATACGAATTCTTGGCCACCCGCTCGCGTATCTCCAGGGAGACTATGAACTCGTAACCGGCCGTGTTCAAGGGATTGCCGCTCACGTCCGACGTCACCGAATTGGCCATGTCCACGGCCGAGTTAAGACTGCAGCTCATGCTGGGCGGATATGTCTGGAATGCCTTCTGGAAGCAGGCTGCGCGATCGGAGGGTTTGAAATAAATCAGCGGATGAAATCATTCACTCAAGCGAGGCTGCGAGGCCCTGACTCACTCACCGCTGACTTGGTTGACCGCCTCGGGAATATGGCAACGGAAAACATGGCACTGGAACAGCGCATCGCCATGCAGCCACGTGAAGGCGAAGCAGCCATTCTCCACCGTGTCCACGGGTCCTCGGTAGTACAGTATGATGCTGGATATCTCGTAGGTGGCAATAATCGTATTGCTCTCCGCATCGTGCAGGCTGCAAGAGGAGGAGGAGGAGGAGGAAGCTCAGTGAGTGAGTCACTCTCTAAGGGATTTCCAAACATTAACTCACACCACCAAACCATCGGAGCAGTTGGGAATGCTGACGGTGATTTTAAGGCCCACCGACTTGGAGCCACTGTTCAGCTCGCCCATGATGCGGTACACCTCACCCTCGGACTTGGGAGCATTGATGTTGGCGGCGCCCAGGTAGGTCACCCCGGAGAATATGGTGCAGCCCTGATCGATCTCTGAAACTATACCAAAAGTCAAGAGTTATTCCGAGGAGTTGAGATCTTTGTTGTCTTGAGAAGTACTCCGGAAATGTCTTCTCTGAGGAGTTGAGATCTTTGTGGCCTTGAGAAAAATGCCGGAAATACCTTCTCTTAGCTTAAATCTTGTGCCAACTAACCCTCCTCGTCGGTGGTGTCGCCCGGCTTCTCCGGCTTCATGGCATCTTGCTTCTCGTCCACGCAGGCGGGGCTCGCATCGATGCAGTCGTAGAACACCGAATGTCCCACTCGGTTGGAGCTGGAGGCATCGTCCAGGGTCTCCTCGCTCTTGGGCGAGAACATGGTGCATGGGAAACGCATCTCCGGATCAAGAGACCTACCGCTGGTGCCTGTTAATGGCAAGGTCAGGGATTTTTGCTGATGACTCGGGGGCAGACGGGGTTGCGAGCAGGTCTTCTCCCCAGCAGCGTTGGCGGTGGCTGCAAGCAAAAATGTTAATTGACAATTGCCAGTCCGATAAAAAACTAACAAATTGAACAGAGTTCAGTCGGTGTGTGTGTGCCTGCGTGTGTGTGTGGAGTGTGGAAAGTGTTATGAGGCTTGTTTGTCGATTGTTTCCATGACAGCGTAGCCGTAGCACTGAGGCTCTGCCAGATAAGATTGCAGCTGGCGGCGGGCTTAGTGGCGAAGCTAATAAGTAATATCGAATGGCTTCCACAGTTCGGACGGAGCGTTTTCCTCACCCGCTCCACTGTGTGTGCACAGCTGGCGGTGGGCCGAGCGACTGAGCGCAGCTCCTCGAAGTTGCCTCAGTTGTCAATTAACCACGCTCTGTAGTACTCACCTACGCCACGCTCCAGTTCTAGATCCCTCAACGCGTCAGTCATCTCGTGCTCCATGTCGCTCAGGTTGCGATTGTGGGCCATGTCCAGGGTGGGCGAGCGATCGCCTCCGCCCTCCGGCGAGGACAAAGCCAAGGCACTCAGCGAAGTGGGCGGCTTCTTGGCCTGCTCCTCCGGCGGAGTCTTGGGCTCCTGGCTGATTACCCTGCGATTCGAGCCGTGCTCCGTGGGACTGGCCACATTGCTGTCCGTGACTATTTCGTACTCGCCGCTGGTCGTTATAGAGGACTCGGAGCTCTTGGTGCTCAGATTATCGTCCATCCTGGACAACACTCAAGGTTGCTGTAGGTCCGGGGACTTTGCTTTGTTTTTCGTAGGCTGCCTCCGTTGTTTCCGCGTTGCGTTTTGTTTAATTCCCTTCCCAAGGGCCTACGAATTGCGCATTTTTTGGGACAGGCAGAAAACACGGAGAAATCAATTCTTTACGCTTTTTTTAGATCTTAATTAAAGGGGGTTTCGGGGCTTTCAATTTATCCAATTTTCAGCGGAGTCGCATTGTTGTTTGGCTTTGGGTCCGCCGTAAATCGATGACGAATCGGGACAGTTTGGTTGGGTTTTTGGGGGCGTTGATTGCGCCGCACACACACGCGCATGTATGTCACACACACAGAGTGCCCACTTTCCGCGGGGGCAGTGGGGCGTGGGTTGGGGCGTCGGGGGGTGCTGACGGTGGGGTCGGCGGGGTCAACAGTTTGCTCCCGACGCGATTGTGATCGGATATCTATAGATTTTTCATTCACTGTCTTCGTTGCAATTGCTTTTAACGAGCACTTCCGTTCTTAAATTTTGATCAACACTCGGTGCCACTCTATCGCATTGTCTTAGCCCCGTTTTAGTGGGTTTTCCAAGGTTTTTCACGCGAATTTTCTGCGATTTTCGTTCTGTTTTGTTTACATATTTTTCTGTCAGTGTTGGTTAGCAGCAGGGTCGAGATTTAGGGCTGGCTATCGATAGCAGCAACAGCTGTTCGACGTTATACAGTACTCTTGGTACAGTGTTGGAAAACAGTCTCTTTTCACTGCATTTTCGTTTACATTTATTTGTTTTACACAAAAGTGTAGGAGCTTTTCAAATATCACTATTTGGTTTTGTTGTTAAAAATAACGTTAAAAAAAATATTTTGCAATTCTTTTTAGAAAATGTAACTATATTTTGAACTCGATTCTAATCGTTATCGAATATCTGTCATCTCTCGCGATTCCACCGCAGGCACTTGCCAACACTGCCCTACAACACTACCGCGCGTGCAGGAAAAAACGTGCGTGTTTCTATTTCTATAATTATTCCTAAATTCCGGGTATTCCTGCTACCGAGACACACTCCCCAACAATGTGGCCGAGATTTGGCATCAAGATTGGCAACAGCACGCTGTGCATCGCCCATGTACGCGCGGATGGCAAGGCGGAAGTGATCGCCAACAAGCAGGGCGACCGAGTCTCCCAAGCCTGCCTGCTATGGGACGGCGTCTCGGAGATTGAATGTGGGCTGACGGCCAAGCAGAAGATGGCGACAAGACCGCGCCAGGCGGTGGCACACAGCTTCCAGCTCCTACAGCCCAAGGAGCAGATCACCGAAGAGAAGCTGACGAGCGCCCTAAAAGAAATCCCATGTGACTTTGACAAGGAGGAGCTGGTGTTCCGCATGGAGCACACGGTGCCGTCCGAGAAGGAGGACCAGGACGATCGTGTGGTGACCAAAGACCTCAGCGCCTACCAGGTGACTGTGGAGCTGCTGCGCGCGGAACTCGAGCTGGCCCACCAATACCACACGGATGCGGATCAAGCGCCCATCGCCGTTCTATCTATACCCAGCTACTATCCCGCCCCGGCCTTCAAACTGCTAGCGGATGCCGCCCAAACCGCTGGATTCCATGTGGCCCAGATCATTGCCGAGCCCACGGCCGCCGTTTTGGGCTACAGGATCGGCGAGGAGGAGCAGCAGGAGCAGCGCCGCCATGTGCTCACCATCAAGTGTGGCGGCCTGTACAGCGACATTGCCTTCTATGCCGTCCAGAACGGGCTCTTTGTCCAGCTGGCCACCTTCGGACCCTTTCCCATCGGTGGCCGCCAGTTCACCGAGGCCCTGGTGCAGTTCATCTGCGAGGAGTTCCGCCGCAAGTACAAGCTGGATCCGCACGAGTCGCGCCGCTCGCTGGCCAAGATCCGCACCGCCGCCGCCAACTGCAAGCATATCCTGACCACGCTGCCCTCCACGCAGCTGTACATAGACTCGCTGATGGACGGCGTGGACTTCAACGCCCAGATGTCGCGCGCCCGCTTCGAGAGCCTCATCCAGCCGGTGATCAACAACCTTATCCAGCAGCTGGGCGAGTGCGTGGAGCAGGCGCAGAAGGAGCATCCGGGGCTGAGTACCATCGATGACATTGTTCTGCTGGGTGCCACCATGCAGATCCCCAAGCTGCAGGCGGCGGTGGGCGCCCGTTTCCCCGACGCCAAGCTGCACAACAGCCACTCAGCTGACGAGGTGGTGGCCATTGGCTGCGCGCTTCAGGCAGTATGTCTGCTGGATCCGCTAGAGCAGCAGCTGCACAAGGACGACGACTGTGTGGTGGCCGAGGATGATCTGTACATCTGGCATGGAAACGACGAGGCCAACGCCAAGTTGGTCCTCGGCAGGGGCAGTGTTTTGCCCGCCAAGATACGCATATCCCTGCCGCAATCGGGCGAGGGTCAGGGCGATGATGGAGACAATGCGGCGGCGTACTTCAAGCTGCGCGCCGGCGAGAGCGAGATTTTGGCCAGTCTGCCCGATAGCACGACGCCGGAGGACGGTCTCTATCAGCTGGAGGTTGAGGTGGACATTGACGACAAGGACAACCAAGGCAACGTGGTGCCCCTGGTGCGATTGCGCTGCATGTGAGAGCCGGACTTAGATCCGGACCTAAAGCGCTGTCGCCTAGTCTATTTATTGTTGCTAGCCTAATGATTATAATACAAAAACAAAAACACACAGAATAAAGATAAAGCTGCAATTGACGATTTACTAATTGAAAAACTTGACTAACTAATCCCTGACTAACTAATATCTATGGGTACAAAGGGTTCAACATATAATCTTGAATGTGCGGGCGCTCAACCGAATCACTTGACATAAGTTGATAATAAAAGAGCGTAATATTAAACCTCAACAGAAAATACTCGACCGAAGATCAAAATAAAGCAAAAACTAAGTGTTTTAATTTTTTTATTTCCCCATCTTTAATATAGTCTTAAATCTCAACTTTACAAAGGGTTCTACTAAAGACACTAGAAATACTAAGATGAGTAACGACCATACATTTGATTTGCAATATGCGAGCCAATTTTTCAGTTTTTGAGCGACCACTCGCGCTGTCCTGATATAGAAGCCTCGTCGAGAGAGCTGCCCTCTTTTGAGGGCTCTATTTGTGCTGTTGTTCGCTTGGTATCTCTTTCTAGCGCATGTCTCTGAATATATTTAGAGTTAGAGAGCACGCTCTATAGCCGCTCACTCTCAGTCTCCATGGCAACCGTATAAAGCGGCGGCCGACGACTGTGTGTGTACATACGGATTAGGCTGCATTAATACAGCCTAAGCGAAAAATGCGTGTGAAAAAATCGTATGGCGTTCGGCGTCTTAGTACTTCTATTGTCTTTGGTTCTACATCTTATAATCTTGAATGTACGGGCGCTCAACCGAATCACTCGCCATAAGTTGATAATAAAAGAGCGAAAAAAGCAAGCTCAACAAGTAATACTCGACCGAAGATCAAAATAAAGAGAAAACTAAGTGTATTTAACCATTTTTATTTCCATATCTTAAAATACTCTTAAATCTCAACATTACTTCCAAAATAAAATCAAAACTGCAGACTGGCAGCTTTCTGGCTGCGCTCCAGCTTGCGCAGGAACTCCTCGAAGACCACCACGCCCTTGAACATGCTGGTCTTCTTGTGGTCCTTGATTCTACTCTTGTCCTCCGGCGCCTCCATGTAGCTCTTGCTCTTATCATCAAACGCATTGATCTCGTGCAGCAACTGGGTGATCGTGGGCACCGTGGTGGGATCAAACTTGGCCACAGCACTAACGCTGAATGGGACACAGACCTTGCCGGTGGCGGGATGGATGCAAAATGGAGCTTTCAGCAAATGGTTGAATCCTCGCGTGACATTGATATCCAATCGCGGATAGAGCAGTCCTAGCTGCATTTCCTGGACTATGTTCTTCATCTTGCGGCTCCACACACTGGCCGTGGTGCTTTTCATGGAGTTGGCGTACTTTAGGAAGCTCTCCCACACGAGTCGCGAGTGGGCACCATCCTCCAGGGACTTTTGCATATAGGACTCGAGCTCGCCGCGGGCTGCATCGTCCGGAACCATTTGTAGAAGCTTGGTAACTCCTTTGGGTGTGCCAAAGAGATTCTGATCCTCCAGAATGATCTCCTCGAACATGGGTTCGACGATCTTCAACGCTCGCTTGAGACTGTGGTGCGTCCTCTCCCCCATCTGGCATCTGGGTGAGTTTTTGCCCGCGAAGCTGACATAGGAGATGGGGTTCAGGTACTCCGCCACGGCGTAGCGGCCACGTCCATCGAGATGCCGCGCCTGGTAATCGCATACCCAGCAATGGATGCCTCGCCGCCCGGAGAATACCCAAAGGATGTGCTCAAAGCCAAAGTCCTCGCGCAGGGCAACGTCCAGGACCCTGGCGGCCAGCACCATAAACTTCCAGCACTTCTGGCACACTTCCGCCTCGGAGCAACAGGTGCGCACCGGATCGTAGTCCGTCATATCGATATCGAAGACGAGTTCGCGTTGAACCGGATTCAGTCCGCCGGGAACGGTGCGAATATTCTTGGGTCTGGTGTGCATGACAGGCCCAATGTCCATCTTGACGGGAAGCTTCTGGCAAATCTCCTTCTCAAACTCCGCCTGGGTCTCGAAGCAAAGGTATCTCAAGTAGATGTCGTCGTGGAGGGTGAACGAAATCTCACGGTTGCAGAAGATGCCGTCCTCAGCTGAAGACGATTAATTATTAATTAATTATTAAATATAAAAGGATAGACTTACTTAATCCATAGGAGAGCCAGCGGTAGAAGGGCAGATGGGGAAAGAGTCGCCTGTAATACACAGGCAGCATGTCCATCAGCATATCGCGATTATATTCTGGTACTGCTACCGCCTGCTGCTGCTGCTGCGGAGCTTGGTTCTCCTGATCTGCGCTTTCCTCTGGCATTTTTAGAGACTGCAAAAATATGTAAGGCTCTTAAATAATTCAAATAAATTAAAATAAAGGTTTTATTATGATTTTAAAATGTCAGGAGTGCCACAGAAATTGATATGGATTATAAATACATCGAAAATATATTCAGAAATATGTCCTTTTTATACATTTTTAATTTTATTGCGTACTTTTGAACACCATTATAATTGGTATCAAATTGAAGTTCGATCTGTAAGCGGACCTTTGCTGAAGAGACCATTGGTTAGGTCGAAACAGCTGTCCGAAGATGCCTCGCTTACAAAGATCTGTGTGCCTGATCTGACTATAGTATAGTGCTGTCTATAAACAATTAGACCGAACTAAAGACCTCGAGTCAGCTTAACGCTTAATTTATGTCCAGAAAAATGTCTATATTCTGAATTTCTTGTAAATTTGTCATTCTCATTTGATTCAAACCCTCAGCGATTTCTGTGGCACTCTTTATCCTTTAAAATGGATTCAGTTCTATAGAGTATTATAAAATATTTTAATTATAAGAATTCGAATTATAAATTATAAATTCCATGAAAAAAATGTTTATTAAACTTTAAAAAAATATTTCACAAAGAAACCCCAGTTTAATCCATTTAAAGTTAAAATTAAACCAGAATCTTTAAAGTAATCAAAGTCCATCAAAAGTTCTTGTCGAAACCTTATATTTATATATTTTTTTGTTGGATTTTTTCTTTTTCAAAGAGAGATACACGATTGGAGCTTACGAGTTACTGAAATATATATTAACGACATGCAATTGTTAAAAGTACGAGGCTAATTAATTGTCAGTTATGGGTCGAAACAAATCGAATCGCATCGAGCTAACACAATGGAATACCGCTGAATGAACCTGGTCAGAGAGTTCGTCCGATGATTGGCTTAGCTTACCATAGAAATATCTACGTGTATTGTGTGTATATGTATATATATTACTATATAATATATGTGTCTACTTTACGCCTAGGTTAGATCATCGTTTGTGGTAGCTTAAAGATTAGAACACGAAGGTCGGCGTCCCCTTGGCATCGGCATCATGGAGCGGCGAAGGAGACCCAGCTAAATTCCCGCCCTTAGGCCACGGTCAGGCGGATGTCCTGCATCTTGTGCTGCTGCCAGGACTGCGCCGGCTGCCTGGGCGGTGCCGTGTTGTACAGCGTCACCGAGGCAATGTGGCTGTTAGGCATCACCTCAAAGATCAGGTCCTGGTAGCCGTAGCAGAAGGTGGAGCCGAACGGATTCGCCGTGTTCGTCGAACTGGCCCGATGCAACACCACCGGCCGCTCCGAGGTGGCCAGCGAACCGCTGATCTCGTCCCACTTGGTGTAGGCGCTGATGTTCACATGGTCCTGCTTCGTGGGCGTCACCAGGGCGTGGCCACTGTCGCTCATCGAGGGGTGGTCCGCCTGCAGCAGGAACTGGAACTCGCAGCGATGGTACATGTTGAAGTTGAAGTGGCCCGGATAGTTAGTGTGCAGGATGAACTTCTTGCAGGTCTGCGTCCTGGCGTCGAAGAGCACATCGATGCCCAGGGTGAAGTAGTTGAAGAAAATGTCGCTGCGCTTGCTCTGCGCCTGTCGATTCACACTCGAGCTGTGAATCTTCATCTTGTCCTCGCTCTTGAAAAATATGCGATTGGGCGCACCCAGGCTGGTGGCCACGTCCTCGCAGCTGTCGCCGAAGAGCAGCTCGCGCGTAAAGCACTGGCGGCGTGGCTCTAAGGCCCGGCCGGAGCCCTCCGTGAAGAGCTTCAGCTTCAGGCCCTTGGTGTGGCCAAATGAGGTGCGCAGGACGCTGGCCGACTCCAAGTACATTTGTCGGTGATAGCAGGTGAGCGGCAGCGACGGTGCCCTATTCTCGGCCACGTTGCTCCCCGCGTACAACGACATCTTGGAGACAACGGGCGAGGCGCCGTTCAGGAAGACCAGGGAGCCCAGGCCGTGGGCGTAGCCCGAGTGCAGCTTGCTGTCCACCGGAAAATAGAAGCTCAGCCCGCGGAAGTGCAGGGCAAAGAGCTGCTTGGCCGCATCGTAGACGCCCGGATGTGTGGCTCCGAAGGAGTGCTCGATCTGCTCGATGCTGGGCAGGACTTCGGGCGAGTTGAAGTAGACGCCGCCGTAGCGCAGCTTCACCAGCTTCATGTTGAACACCTCGATTGTCTTGAGACGCTGCACCACCGGATCGAAGATCAGGCGGACGCCGTCCTGCGGCAGATTGATGATGATGTCCACGCCCAGGGGATTGGTGTCCGAGTACAGCACCTGCACGCCCTTAATGATGCCTACCTGGGACTGGATAATGGCGATGGCCTGCGAGAAGTGCATCCCCAGGACAAACTCCCAGGCGTCGCAGCCCAGCGAGTTCTCCGGCAGGATCTCCAGGTCGAGCATCGTCGGGCCTCCTGCTGTTGGAGCGATCGCCGTTTGTTATTGTTTGCTTGTGCCTGCGAGTATCGCCCCCTACTGACCTTGATTCGGTGAAATCAGCTGCGGAATGCGAATATATTTGAGCGAATATATGCGCACTTGGTTGCCAGGTAAATAGTACTATATATTTGAGGCACTTTCTGTTTTTTTTTTCCTCTTGTATTTTGTATTTAATTGTTTGGCCTTTGTCTACAGCTGTTCGTGGATGATTTTTCCCGTTCTCCTCACGCAATTACGCAACGCAAGTGAATTTGTTTTGTTTGTGACTCTTTAGCAACTTTTCGTGCCCCTTGGCGTAGCGTTTAGTTGTTTTCTTCTACAAATTCGGACAAAGGCGAAATGCGCAGCAGAAAAAATGAGATAATAACAAAGTGCCGGAGTTGCCGGATCGTCCGCGGCAGCTGATTTGCGAAATTGCAAAACAATCGGGGTGTGGTTATAAAACTAATTTAAAATATATATTTACATACTAATTTATAATAAAATCTTAATTTAATACTTAAAAATAATTGCATTAACTATTTACGAAAAATATTCGCATGGTTTAATTACTTTTTTCTAGCTGGCAACGCTGGCATGGGAAGCAACAGCTGTTGCCTTATTTTTCGCGCGCTTTTTATGAGAATGCCAAACGAATATTTTAAACTTACTTTTTGGGTTTAACAGGAATGTTTAAAGCGAACCAGCAGCTTTTCGAGGTCCTGTAGGGCTTAAGGCTTCACTTTAAATACTTTCTGCTTTTTAATTATGTTTAATCAAAGAGAATATAGATGATTTTAACGCGCACCACTTGGCACCGTGCCTGTAAATAACAACTGTTTTCTGACGACTACCAACACTACTCTTCCGCCGCTTACCAACACCGATTAAATACTTGGCGGAACTATATGGAATTTGTTTATTTTCTTAATACAGCCCACTTTTCGCTTAACATTATAAAAGACATATAAAACCATCACATGCACAACACACCCAGCTATCAGACACTCTGGACCCCATTCTCTGGACATGTTGCCCCGCATATGGGGCAGCAGAAACTGGCATCCGTTAAAACATTTGCACTCAGGCAGTAATAACAATAGATATGACCACAGCCCATGTGGTGAGGCAGCGTGGGACGCTCGCCGCAGAAGGTGCAGGTGGTGCTCGTCGTCATCTTGGGGGCCAGGAGCTCCACGCCACCTTCTGTGCCCTCCAAGCGTCGGACAGCAAACTGATGTCCGAATGCCCAGGACTTGAGCACCCTTTGCAGCTTGCGGAAATTGATGATGGGCAGCACAAGGCCCAGGATTTCCTGTAATTATCAATAGAATATTACAGAACACAACTGAACCCAGGTTAGACTCACCATAAATCCTCCCCAGAGCAACTCGCGCGTCAGGTACTTGTAACCGATGTCCCTCCTCTGGTTATTTCTCAGACTAATGTAGTCCAGGCCCAGCAGGTAATCCACGAGCGTGGGTTTCCGGCCCGTCTTCAGGAACCGGAAGTAGTTGAGGATGTTCAGCACCAGGGCGCTGTTCTCTGCCCACGTGATTGCCTGGCTGAACCACTCAACGCGCCTGGTAAGTCGTCGCTCCTCCCAGCTCTTCACGTAACCCGGCAGGACGGTCAGAGCGAAGTGAAGCACCAGCCGGGACACTGTAAGCTTCTCGGCATCGTAGGCGAGGACCAGTAGCTGCTGGCCAAAGGTTGAGCAGCGCTTGCCTACAGAACCAAACCAAATGGCAGACTGGATGAGCAAGTCGAGCTCCGGTTGGATTTTGATGAACAGAACGGGCTGGAATTATTTATAACTATAGCGGATTCCAAGGATACATATTAATACGAATGCTCACCGATAAGGCCTGCAGGTTCTCCAGCAGATTATCGCGTATCAGGCGGGCAATGTCCTTGTTCAGATAAATGGCATCTATCTGGAAGGTAAGCAAAGTTCAATGGACCACTTTTAATGAATGAATTTTTCGTAATTTAAGCTTACCTGATTGACCCGCGGCACGTATTTATTTTTCTCCAGCATTTTGTTTATATTTCGGCCTTTTGCTACCTATTCATTGGTCGTTTTTTATTTATCTGTACTCTGCCCTCTCTTATCAACAATGTGCAGCTGCGTAGGGTTGTCGAATGCACGAAATATAAACAAAGTACAGTGCTCACTCGAAAAACGGAACACCCTGTTATAGGAGTATTTCAAAGTGTAAAATTCATAGTA
This sequence comes from Drosophila baimaii, assembly GCA_018874675.1. Classification (NCBI taxonomy): domain Eukaryota; kingdom Metazoa; phylum Arthropoda; class Insecta; order Diptera; family Drosophilidae; genus Drosophila; species Drosophila baimaii. The sequence goes on along the minus strand of JAEIIU010055583.1, from coordinate 2,245 downwards.
AAGAAAATGAATTACAGGATTCTTAAAACTTAATTTGCTATTAATAAGTATTTTGATTTCTTTAAATAAAATGTGAGCAGTGTACATTTCTATACTTCTACATCGAGGCTACTCTGTGCCTCTCTAAGCTATCGATATTTTTAGTTCTGTGTTGTTAAGCGAAAAAATAACTTTGGCGCGTAAATTAAAACTTCCAGGAAAAGAAACTTATTTGTTTGTTAATTTATTCGCAATCAAAATATAGCTAATGTATCAAATCACGCCACAGGTTTCTGCAACTCCTGTATTTTTGGACATTTAGGAAGCATTTCGTGCAACTTTTCAAATAGGACTTATGTAATTTCAGTCAAAACAAAAACGCGAAACGAGGCGGCGTCCAACTCGTTTGTTAGCCGGAAAATAAGTCTAACTTTGTCTTGCAATCGACTTTATGGCCGGTGACGTCTGAAAACGCACAAACCAGTTGGTCAAGCCCGACATTTTAGCCATTTTCTTGAGGAGTACAAGTTCAATGATTGGCCCCGGTTGCTGTAAATTATGGTCAGTGGTCGGGTGAGTTGTGATTTTATAAAAAGTACATAATTCACACTTTATTACACAATTTACAATTCGTTCGTTCGATTTCTGTAACAAGTTTTACATTTTACGAGAAGACATAAGTATACATTACAGATTACAGATTACAGTTTAAGGATTAAAGTTTATAGTTTATAGATTATAGTTTAAAGATTGGTAAATTCGTCTGAGCAGGTAGTGATGAATGACTAAGGATCAGTTGAAAGCGGAAGATACACGTAGAAGTTATTCGCTATCACAGAATAAAATACAATATACAAAATGTTAATGAAGTGGGCATGGCCACGGGGGAGGTTCCGAAGCCTAGTGAGGGTCCCTCCCCGAATGGTTCGTGGCATGTGTGTGTGTTTGCTGATGTCCTAATTACGAGATATGAAGCTGATTCCATGGTCGATCGATGTGGATCCTCATAATCCTTCTCCTTCTACTTCTCCTCCTCTATCTTCTCCTCCTCCTCCTCCGGCTGATGAGTAATTTGGCTAACTCTAGTGAGCAGTGGTTCCCTCCTTAGTAGTGATGTTCGTGCAACTCCTCATGATGGTGAACGGGGGCAGTCTTGTGGACCACAGCGTTGAAGCCATTGTGCTTGTCGGCTGTGTAGTCCACGGTGCGGATGGAACCGTCGGGCTCCACCAGCGAGTACTGGCCCTTGACGGTGTCACCATCGCGGGTCTCGTGCTGGGACTTCACATCTCCGGTGTGGAAGTCATTCACGCCGTACTTGAAGGCGTACTTGGGAGGGGCCTGTAAAAGAGGTTGAGATTTATATTACTTCTTTGAAGTACTTCCTTATTTGAATAAGTATTTTTATATATTTTCTTAATTTTTGGATGATTAACCATATTTCTTTACTATTTCCCAACTTACATAGTAATCCACATGTTCGTCATGCCCCTCATGCTCATGGGTCTCGTAGTGAGGCTGCTCGTGATGTACATGCTCGATCTGGTGGTGTCCATGGTCCTCGCCCAGGGAGATGCGTTCGATCTGGTGGTGATCGTACTCGTGAATGGGCTCTGCCTCGTGGTGAGCGAGGTGCTCGTAGCCATGGCTCTCCTCATAGTACTGGTGCTCCAGCGGATAAGCAAGGCTCAGGCACAAGGCCGAGGCGAAGATCAGATACTAAAAGATACAAGAAAGGCACGTTGCATAATTAACAAACGGAGCCCAGCAAAAGACATAGCCTGGCCTGGCTAATTGTTTCCGTTAACGTTAAGTGGAGTCGAGTGGCGAGTGGCTGCAATTAGCGGTGGCCAATTCGCGTGGGTGGAAAAACTCGAGGGGTCCGGGGAGGTACCTCTTTATGTAGTGGCTGCATTTAAGGTAAATACTTGAGGTTTTCCCCTGACGTAGCCTAATGAATTTGTAATGAACTCGTAATGAATTCCTGTTTGCTGTGGTCCACTAACTTTTTTGTTAGGCTTTAAGTTTAGTGGTTACTTTGTGGTCTTCTGACAGCCAGCAAATACGTTGGTTAGCTCAGAGGGAGTAACGGTTAACCAAAGCAAACACTTAAACGGGCTTTTTGCTTTTAACTGAAAGAATTAGCCCAGTCTGACATTTGCTTTTTTAGCTAAAGTTTTGTGGTTTTTTTAAGGGTTTTACAAAAAAAGGTTTTAAATAATATGTAAAGGTTTAAGTATCCTTTACAAAGAGTATTCTAATTTTA
>JAEIIU010055582.1:0-78390 GCA_018874675.1 Drosophila baimaii | reverse complement strand
TCCTATGGCAGCTATATGATATATTGGTCTGATTTCAATGAAATTTCTAGGAGGTGGCTATAATTATATTGAAAAGCTATAAAAAAAAGGTTTCATTCGAATATCTTAAAAAATTGCGAAAATAAGCCAATTTTGTCATATCGTTTCCATGGCAACTATAGGATATAGTCGTCCGATCTGGCCCGTTCCGACATATATAGAAGTGAGAGTATATAGAAGACTATATGCTATAAGCCCGATAGCTTAAAAACTGAGAGACTAGCTTGCGTAGAAACGGACAGACGGACAGACGGACAGACGGACATGGCTAGATCGACTCGGCTGTTGATGCTGATCAAGAATATATATACTTTATAGGGTCGGAAATGAGTCTTTCACGGCGTTGCAAACTTCTGACTTATAAGACCCTGCAAGGGTATAATAACAAATATTAAAAAGAAAAATATATTAAATATATTTTTAACGGGTCATCCAATATCATTAAATTCAGACTCAGAATGACCATTGTTTTTGTAATGTTTAAAATCAAACATTTGCTTACGAATAACTTCACGAAATCAAGAGTAATGAATGTTCATAATAGGTTGGTAAAGATGGCTATGGATGTGTTTTTTAAAAAATCAAAATTAAAGTTAACTCTTATTTTCTTATTTTATATTAAAAATCAAAAACTGAACAATAGTTTGATTTTAAATAATAATTTTAAAATAATATTTACTATAGTATCTTTTAAATAATTTTAAGGAGTTTAAAATGTATTAATATTAGAAAATCTAACAAATTTACCTTTTAAAATTATCATATTATAATTTTTTATGCACTTTTCAAAGATTATTTAGACCATCGAATTATTTAAAGTTAGAACTGTGTCTTGCGGTCCCTGGATTATTATATACAAACTTTAATATATTAATTTTTTAAGCAAATAAAATAATTATACATATTGTAATAATCAAAAAAGTCGGTTTTTGTGAAATCAAAGACCTTCAATATTTGCAGAAAACGGCATTCAAATGTTTGTTTGTTTATTTACTTTATCTCTTTAAAAATAATTTACTTTAAAAAAAAACATGTTTAAGTGTTTGTTTCTATATAAATATTTATAGAAAATTGCGTTGTCTAATATATAAATAGAAAGAAAGCGCATTTAATATACATATATAGATTAAAATATCAAAAGTACTTCAAATATCGAGGATGTTTTTTAGGGTGATATCTTATAATAACATCCGATTTTTTAATAACATCCGATTTTTTAATAATATATAATTTCTTAATAATATATCATTTTATAATAATATATCTTTGAAACGATATACTTTCACAGACCTACTAAAGGTTCTCTGTAAGCCCAAAATTCAAATAGATTATTAATGGCCCCCTGGAGAACTCCGGGGGGGCACTACTAAAAATTGTAAGTTAGACTCATTAGAGTGTTCCTCTCCACGGAAATCTTTAGTAAAAGGCGAAAGATTTATTCGACAACTGAAGAGAAACCAGAGTAATTTAACAACCCCAAGCAAGGGCCTCTGAATGTGTTGCGAGCTAGAAGCGATTGGGAATTATAGAGCAAAGCAAAGTGGAGAAGAATGCCCCTTAAAATAGGCAACTAAAAATAAAAGTGGTTGTTTTCGTAGGTAAAAAAGAAACATATGTTTACCTGAAAACTGCAAATTGTGTTGTTTAAGGGATGGAAATAGTGTTTAAAGAGTTCTCAGAAGATTAATAATATTATTTGCATGAAGAAAAAAAAAATGTATTATTTGTATTCCCTCTTTATTTTCTTCCCTAGAAATATACAATTTTATGCCTTTTTACAAACGATTAAAAACTGCAAAAAATGTGCATAATATCTTTGTCTACTTAAACGAAGTTTATTTTCTTCAAAAACTCATCTATAACTCTACAAACAAACCTCGCTACTTGGTCAAACACCAGGCCCCAAGCCCTGGCGACTCTTTTGATTTTTGTTTGTTGCCTTTTTACTCATTTCTGCCGCTCTGGCCGCCCTGGCCGCCCTGGAGGGCTGTGACCGAAAGGAAACTTCTAACGAGTTTCATTTTCGGGTTTTTCTTTTCGCTCTTGAAGGGAGACGGCCTGGGAGGCGGAGTCCTGGTCCTGGTGGCGGTGGTGCCGCCGCCTGTCAGCTGCCAACGAGGAACATTTTTTGTTTCCTTTCGCCTTCTGTGTGCTGGGTGCTGCTCTCAGTTGTTGTGTGATTTATATCACAATTTACTCGCATTCAGCGCCCGCCTTTGTCGCGGGACCGGACTATTTGGCCGTTATTGAATTACCGGAAACTTACCTAGCGGCCCTCTCCGCCGATTCCCCAGAGCGAGCATATATCCTGTATATAGTATAGTTAGTGGCGGAGACACGACGGAGGCGGTCTGTCGATGATAAATCAACGTGCTAACGAATTTTTCGTTTGCTTTCGCTTTCTCGGCTTTTGTTTCGCTGGAAAAACAGTGAAGAGGTGAATTCGCCTGGGCTAACAATACCTTAAGCCTTTGGTGAGGGACAGGAGTTTGGGCAGCACCACCAGAGGCAGCGGCAGAGGCAGCAGCAGCTTCATAAATTGCCAGTTCGCTTTTGTTTCTCAAGATTTTTGCTTGGGTTATTTTTAATTTCATGGCGCCTGCAATTTCTCAGTGTCAGTTGGAGAGTCTCAGAGTCCTCGGGATTCTGCCGCAGACAGAGATGAAGTGGGCGGAATAGTGGGCGGGCGTGGAGTGCCTCATTAGCCTTTGTTGTGGCCGAAATACGAGAAAAGCAATGCATATTTCCCCTTCAAGTGGATGCCGCTGATAATCATTTCCAATTGTTGATGGCCTGTGTTTAATTAAATTAGCAACACTCGAGTAATTACAGGGAGCTCTTGCTAGCGGCTCTCCAGCCCCCTCTGCCCGAGGGACGCGTAAACCCTTCCATGTTCCTTTTTGGCCAACATCAATCATATGCCAAAACACAAATACAAAGCCTGACGAAAAATAGAAAGAGAATTTCTAACTTTTTGCTTTCTGTGTCAGCCTCAAGAAGATTTATGGCCGAAACGGGGATGAGATGGGGCCCCGAGACCGGGACACATGTGAGTTGGCAAACCAAACAGGCAAAAAGGAGCAGACCGAACGGGGAAATCCCTTAAACGAGGCTAACAAATGTAGTTTTGAGTCACATTTGGCTCAGCATCCGACTGATTGTTTAAATAAATGAGCCAGTGCCCCAGCCATCCAACAATTTTATTGATTTTGTAGTGCAACTTGTCGCCTCATCCGTACAGAGAGGCGGAGAGTAGTTCCCCTCTAAATCGACAAGCCGCTGATTGATGGATGGCCAAGGCTGGGGCCATCCCTTACTAAAGAATTGCATTTTACTTTAGTTTTTATGGCCCGCATATTTCTGCCCCCCTCCGAAACCTTTTCTCCATTCTGTGAATGCTAACAAATAGTTTGCAATTATCCCTTCTGAGGAGATGGTTCACTTTGGGGATGAGATTTCGGAGCCCCAAAAACACCCCGTCAGGAACTCATCCACTTCGATGTCGGAGGCTTCTCCCACGACATGTCGAGGCATTTGATTGAGCGACCATATAACCATTTGACCGTCCATTCCTCACACATCTACAGTAGGTTCTCACCAGCAAGGAACCTTCATCGCTTCCAAACTTGAAAGAAAAATATGGAAATAATACTAAACAAATTATATATGACAAATCCTTATGAAACACGTGCAACCTAATATTTGATTTTAAATTATAAAAATTTCTTCATTCTCCATTATTAATCTGTATATAATAATCTTAAATTAGAACCAATAAATGTAATAAAAAAATGTATTTAAAAAGTATTTTAATAATTAATTAAAATTTAGGCTAGGGATGAACGTACATACATATATAGAGAGGAAAACAGCAATATAATATATAGACTTAAAAATATATATTTTAATATCATTTTGGAAATATCCCAATGTTGAATATATCTTAATTAAAAATATGAAAAATCAATTTATCGTTAAAAATATATATGTAAGAGAAAAGGTATCCCAGAAATTGTATTTAGTTTTCTATCGATTGAATTTAAAACATCTTTAAAACGAAATCATTGATTATCTGTTTATAGTTTTTTTCAACAATGGTGGTTTGAACTAAGATTTGGCTTTTTGCAAACTTCGATATAGGAAGCAGAATATTAATCGTAACGAAAAGGTATCGATTTATATATCGGGCTTTACTTCAAATACCATAAAATATCGACATATCGATATTTTTTCGATTCCTAATTTAGACAGACATATTTACATATTTACATATTAAAGAATGTTCTATATAACATTTCAAAAATAAACGATTTTTTAATATAATATCGAAAATAATATCGCAATGTTAATATATCGAAATTAAAAATATCGCAAATATCGCACTTAATCTTAAAATATCGATATTTCCGATATAATCTACGCATCAATATATGTATACAGTATCGATATATCGATATTTTCTGAAATCCCTGAATTAAACTCACATTCGGTGTGCATTAAAAGGACTCTTCACTGTAACATAAAAATACTTCTTCAAGGGAAAGAACTATAAATGTGCTATGTTGGGAGGGTGGATGTGGTCCCATAATCGATAGTCATAAACATTAGAGCTTTAAATTTAATATCCCTGATGGCTTGACACTACGAAAAAGGACTCGCCCACAATGAGTGAATGCTCGATTGGACATTGCTTATGATATGTGGCGGCATTCATGGGAAAATATGCTCGGAGAGGGTGCAACTAAATGTGGCATGACACACTGAATAGAACTAATTTTGCCCCACTCATCACATTCCCAACGGTACGACACGAGGCTGACAATGCAAGTGATGGACAGGACATGAAGTGATTTCGTGGAAGGACCCGTGCTATTTGCGGAACCAACTTTGAGGAATACAAATGTACTGCAGCTGCTTCCCTCTGTCCGCTTTAATAAGCCTCAAATTATAAGGCAAACAGCGGCTTGTTTTTTTCTCTTTTTTTGGCCCCGCCTTTCTTGCCCGCAACTTTTTTGCCTGCACCAATTTGATTTTGTCATTAAAAAGTTTTTAGCGAAATAATAAAGTTTGTCAGCGCGGAATTCGAGGACCAAGCCGAAGGAAAAAAAGATCGCCAGAAAGGAAAAAGGAAATCACAGTCCAAAAGTGGCCAATGAAAGTTTTCGTTGGCCATGTTAGGGCGCCAGGAAAGGGGCTCTGAAGAGGACAGATGGAGCTGGCCCAGAGCAAACTATGGACTGTGGTCTTAACCGAAATTGTACGCTTATCTTGGCACAGTCAGAGATGTGTCCGAACTCCGGGGCGATATGTCGCAAATTTAAGCGCGCAGTCAGCTCGGATGAAAAACGATTTTAAATAACCTGCAGTCATCACTTTTTGCTATCAAAAGTTTAATTGCAATTTTTTAATTCAATAAATAAATGGATAACTTTTTAAGTGATTCTGTTTGCGCTGCCAAGTCGAGTTTTTTCATGCCATTAATTTGTTATTGGAGAGGAAGTGATTTTCGAATTACCCGAGGATATATGTAAGCCAGTTCTTGGGGTTTTTAAATTGACATTTTTTTAATACAAATATTTAATTAACTGTTGAATGGGAAAAGGAATTGTATAAGTGAATAAAAATGTTACAGTACAGTACAAACTGCACAACAATTATTAAAACATTTTATGGTACAGCTTTGCTTAACTTACTGCCAAAATCCTTTTCTTAACCATAATAAGACTGACTTTTTAATAAGGGAATATTTGTTCTACAAAAGCTAGCCACAACTCCAGACCTTGTCCCTAAATATCTCAACAGATCCAAGGCATAAGTTATAGTAGCAGCAGCATCTCCATAAAATATTGAGTTCGCCGCATGAAGTAGACCAGTAGCCGTGCCCAGTCACTCTGCACTCATTGAATTACATGCAGATGCATAATTCAATTAGCATATGGAAGAGTACAGCGAGTACAGCGAGCCAATGCCTGCTGGCACATCCTGTGACCAACGTGACGTATGCGCAACCTATGGAGGTAGCAACAGGAGGATTGCGATGCGGGACTGTGAGCCGATGCTGCGTTATGAATTACATTTCAATATGCTTCAACGTGTTCATCATTTATTTAGTCAACTGGGGAGGACTAGCGGCAGGCAGGCAGTTGGCAAATGCCGGGCTGCGAAATGCCAATAAAAGAAGTGAGGAGCGAGGAGCGAGGAGCAGGGATCCTTGAGCCTGGCCAGGGACTCGGTTGCAAACAGGAAGCCGGAATGCTGCTGAGCCACTGCCGACGAGTGCTTAGCTCCGTTTGCAATTTCCGTTTTGTCACATTTGTCTAACTAAATGGAAATTTATGCAGCTCCTCGGCGCGTCGGACGCCGTCGAGAGTGCCTGCCTGCGCCTCCACGTTCATATCTGAGCCTGGTTCCGGAGGGGGCTCCAGGAGTGGGTTAATACTTTATTCACGGTCCAGCGCTTAATGAAAGAGTCATTACACTCATTCATTCATTCAATCGTTGATTCATTCATGAGCAGACGAGAGCGCGTGTCCTTTGTTTTTCCATTTCCCAGCCACTGTTGCCTCTGGAGCCCGTGTTGTTGTCGTTAATTAATTGATTTTCATTGATGCCTTGGTAGCATTAATCATACGCCATGTTGGCCCGTGCCCCTAGCAGGAGTCTATTGTTATTCTTTTCCTCCAGTCCCTTACTTGGCTGTCTTTCAGGCAACTCTTGAGATGGGTTTGGGGTGATGCAGTTTTTTGTCAAAGTTTTTCATTAACGCTTCAATAGACAGCACAGCACAAGATGCAAAGTAAAAAGGAGGAAAAAGTTGCATCTGATGGAAATTGCAAAGCTTTTCCATACCTCAAGCAGGGAGATGACGGCATTATCAGGCAATGAAACCTTATAACTTTTCATAGATACTTTTCAAAGGCTAGAGCTTACAATATAAATATATTATATTTTATTTTTACATTTTTATTGAACTTTACAAATTTCATCAGAATATATTTATATTAAATACAGACTTAAATGCATACCTAATCCCTAAATATATTGAGAGAGTACAAAAATATCGGATAAACAGATTCAAGCTCTGTTTACTTTTTTCATACTTTACTTACTTTACCTTTTTCACATTTTAATTAATATAATTACCTGAATTGCTTTGATAAATAGAGAACAAATTGATAATGTAATAGCAATTGATTTTCTAAAGTTAAGTTAATGATAACAGAACTTTTTTAGTACCCAAGTGCCTTTCTTAAGGATGTGCAGACGTCTGTAATACATTACAAAATAAGCTCAATCTTTTCCTACCATTTTTAAGGCGACTGCAAATGCTTTTCTTCTCAGACACGCTTCGCTGAGCCAAAAGAAGCAGCAATTATTCGCATCAATAATTGAATTAGAATCTCCGATTAAGCCAGTTTAATTGTATACCAGAAAATGCAATAAATTCAAATGTACTTTCGCATTTAAAAGTTGTGTAAACGCAATTAAAACAAATACAAAATAAACAGTTGAGAAATTTGCACTTTGGTCGCTGGGCTTGGTGACGCGTGAATAAATCATTTCCGCAAACAGCAAGCGGATTTTGCATAATAGATGGCGGGGATTTATGTGCGGTAATATTGCCTAAAATATGCATAACTTATAGGCGGTGTATATATATACATTTATTCATATATTGCACAGGCAAGCCGGAAGCATCCCAATTGTCTCCCAGTCCCAAAACGCGGCTGCCAACGCAGCTTAGCGCGAATCAATTAAATTGGCCTGTGGTCCGCCGCTGCGTCCAGAGTCCAGAGTTCAGAGAGTTTCCATTTCCAGCTTAGTGGTTGACGTTTTGACAGCTTTATTGTAAGTCATTCGTGTTTAACTGCTTAAGCGAGGACTTATTTTGTGACCCGTTTCTGTCCCAAAATGATTACAATTTCATCAAATATTTGGGTTCAGCGATTAAATGGAAATTTAATAAAAGGTCAACATGCCAGTTTTAAAGCATCCAAATAATTACAGAATATAGGAATTTTTGAATTAGTAAGCCATGTATGTACGTATTTGGTATTTGTAAACTTATAACTAAGTAGTCCTTGCTTAGATATTCATCTCTAGTAAGCTTGAATCTTGTATGTAGTTTCTGTTTGGAATAACTTGTGATAGGTAATACTTGTGTTACAATTTTGTTTCAGAATTTGTTTATAAAATTTTTTATTTTCTCAAAATTTTTTCAACAGCAGATCTTCAATCTGTCTCAACCTCAATCAGGCGGGTTGCCGGTTACCGCCTGCACCTTATAGCCATCTATGGAGCTTCCTTGGAAATCCTTGAAGGTAGGCGGATCCTCCAGAATATAGCAGCCTAAGCACGAGCGTGCTTATCCAGGGAATCCTGACCAAGAGATCCAGATTGGATTAAATTGGCGGATGAGATGCTCAGGTAAGGTACATCGAGGCACTATCCGTAGTCCCGGACTTATTATTTCTATAAAAGCTATTTCTTGTCACAAATACTCATTTTCCCTTTCAGTATGTGAATTCATATTTATCTTTTTGTAATAAATACAATTTCTACCAACTTTAGGTCCTCCGCCGCTTTTTTGAAGATTTACAGGATAGATGAGGATGTATTGTATATTGTCCAATGCGATCTGATACATCTCATTCAAGTGGAAGCATCGGCAATATGCTTCACTCTGGTGGGTCCTCATGCCAACAAGGGTTTTCGAGGAAGCCTCATGGAAGACTATGAGACGCAGGCGGAAGCCGGCAACCGGCTGGAATGCTTGGGGTAAACGGCGGAATGAATATCGTGCTCAACAAGATCGGCATGAAGGAGACCCCTGAAAGACTGGACATCTTTTGACGACTCGCAGTTGGTGACTGTCTGCCTGCCATGAGCCGGAAGGGCGTTTCAGTGTTGAATAATATTAAAGAGACTAACGAAATATTAAAAGAAAACTCTTCAAACAAGTATTACCTATTTTACAAGCATTTGTGTCTTTGATTCTTCACATAAATTGGGAGTGCCGAATTTTTTATTTTTTGGAAGTTTGTTGACATACACAAGTTGTTCTGGAGTAAATAAATTCGAATTTCTATTTTCTTAAATAAATTAAATAATGCAAGTAAAGAAAGGTGTACTTTTTGTGTTGATTTTTCTACATGTAGTAAGTGGCGCCACCTACATAGATTTATCAATCGGAAATACTGCGTAAGATACATGTAGAATTCAATGTATCTACATAACTCTGTGGTTCTGTGTGTCAGCGCTATATGTAGAATGTAGAAAAGTTATTCCCAAATTTCGGTTTTGAATTCTAAATCAACAAAAAACACCAAAAACGGGAATCCAAAAATTGCAATAGAAACATGAAATAAATTTCCAATTCATTAAAAATATAATTTAAAACTGAAACCTATGTATGAGTGCATATGTATGTACATACATATAACTAAAATATTAATTGGACTAGCTACCTTCTTATAATATTATAATTTTGCCATGATGTTTGCAACGCAGTAAAGGAGTCATCTCCGACCTCAAAAAGTATATATGTATGTATATATGTATGTATGCACATTTATTCTTGATCAGCATCACCAGCCGAGTAAATCTAGCCATGTAGCTCAGTATGTCTGTCAGTCTGTCTGTCCGTCTTTCGGTTTATATGCAAACTAGTCTCTTAGTTTTTGACCTATCGGGTTGAAACTTTCATGATAGTCTTATATTTTTTGTAAGCAATTGAAATGTCGGAACGGAATCGGACTACTATATCCTATAGCTTATAGAAACAATCACGGAAAATGTACATATTTTCGCTATTTCTCAAGATATTTCAATGAAATTTTGTGCCTCTATAATAAAACTATAGCTACACTCTAGAATTTTTATTAAAATCGGACTAATTAATAGCTGCCATAAGAACGGTCTGAAATACATATATTTTAGGTATTTTTAAAACTTTACACATACATCCTCTTTTAAATGATAAGAGCACTTTAGTTAAATGTTCATTAAAATCAGAAAACTATATCTGATAGCTATGATATAAGCAATTGTATATATAAGCGAAGCAGGGTGTTTCGCGTAATTTAACTTTTAGTGTGAAAGTTGTGTGAATGCAACTTTATCATCGATTTTAACTATCTATATCACTTTATCTTTAATATGTAGTATTTTTTTAATCGAAATCGGCCGTTATATCCAATACCTATCATACACTCACAGGCTGGAAGGGTATATCAACGTCGGCTTCGCTCGATGTTTTTCGAGGCTTTTGACTGCATTTTTTTTACAATAAACAAGACACTTGTGTTTCCTTTGTAATACAATAGCAGCATTTTATTAAATAATTTCTGAATTCTGTAGTATATTAATATCTATAATACGTAATATCTCAATCACAAGAGAGATTAAATACATATAGCTACATATGTATATAGGATATACTTAGACTGCTCGTAAATTGTAAATGGCTAGCTAAATGAAACGAGAACTTATACAGATTAGTGATGATTTGAAAATTGTACAACCTAGATTTAATTACAAACTTAATTAACAGTTCTAAATTATATCTAGTTTTGGTATTTGTACAAAAGATGCGGGCACAGCGATGGAGCCCCAAACGAAACCTCCCGAGAGCATGAGGAAATTAAAGTAATTCAAATTCCGTCGGCATAACAGAAAACTATATGGAAATGAAGGTAATAATGGCAATTCTAGTATAGCTTAGGGCGATCTACTATGTGGATATACATAGAAATATATACAAAAGCTATCTATGTACATGGGGAGGAGTCTATCCCACTGTCTCTACTATTGCGTCTTTGTCTCTGCGGATCTTTTGGAGACCGCATCACTCGAAGTTTCCGTTGGTTGCTCCTTGAGCGCCGGCATCAGTTCTCCAACGGCCAACTTGTTGGGCAGTGCATCCGGCGTATTGATAATGCCATACGGCCTCAGATGGTAGATCAGATAGTCCAGCACGTACATTTGATTCGGAGAGACGTAATGGAAGGATATGGCATTGTCTGAGCAGCAGTCCAGCCCCTGAAATAAGAGGAAAATAGGTTTATTTTCCTTTCTTTTTCTATATTTTTCCGCACTCACCTCATCTGTTTTGTAGAAGATGTACTGCCAGTACCAGAACTTCTTGTCCGTGTGCGCTGGAATCAAATGGTGCTCTGGCACGAACGGGAAGAAGCGACCCCGTCCATTGGAATCCCGGGAATCGCCCGCCAGAACCTTGACATTCTGCAGGCACTTGCCGATCTCCACGTCCTCGGCACCCGTGTTCTCCGCCTTGCACAGCTTGGGATTGGGCAGGGCCTCGACCACAAAGCGACGCACTGCCTCCCGGCTGAGGACGTACCCGGCACCGCCGGACATATAGCCCTGCTTCACGTACGGCTTGAACTTGCAGCCGAAGTAGACCGGAGTCTCGGGATTGTACGGATACAGCATGTAGCGCATGTTCTCCACTATCGTGTAGGTGTCATCGTCGGCCTTTAGGAACCAGTCGGCGTCGTTGATATGATGCTCATAGATGTACTTGTAGGCCTCTTTGGTCTTGCCCCACAGGTTGTTGCGACCCTCGCCCACGGGCAGGGCCACTGCGTCCAGTTCATCGTCCTTGGCCGAGCTCATGAAGATCAGCTTGTTGCAGCGCTTGCCCCAGGTGCGCTTCACATGGCGCGCCTTCTTCTGGTGGTTGCTCGGATTGGTCATGATCCAGCAGAGCACACGCACCTCGCTGTAGAGCCGCTCCGCAATGGTGGAGTTCTCGTGCGCATGCTCATGGGTGCCCACATCTTGCTCCGGCCCCGTCAGCTCCATCATGTCGTGACTGTGGTGGGCATCGTTCACGTCGCCATGCCTGTGGCCATCGTAGGGCATGAATTCGCTGCGTTCCGGCGTGGAGGAGTACACGAATAGCTCTGCCAGGCAGAAGCCCACCACCAGGCCCACAATAAGCGACACAAACGATCGTTTATTCGAGCGTCCTGTAAGGAGTAAATAAAATATGTATTTAAATAAATAATCTTAGCTGGCTAAAAAATGTGTCTAAAAGCAATAAAATTATTGAGATACCTATTCAGAGTAAATAAGGTTTTTTTTAAGAATGTAGTATTTATAAATTGCGTTAGTTTTATTACTATTTTTAAGCGATTTCAAACCACTAAAGACTTCTGTAGAATCCAAAATTAAGAACCTAAGGCCCAAGCCATAAATTATTATTCTAGCTATTTTAGGTTGATTTAAAATTACCAATACCCAACGCCCCCTTTAAAATTGGCTTATAACTTTATTAATTATTCTTCAGCATCGTGATCGTACTCACCTTCATTAAGTATGGACCTTCCCAGCAGACTATTGGCAGTCATTTGGCTTGGTTATTGGTTTAACTCTCGCAGGGATGGGAGGAACTGTTGGTTGAACTTCGTGGGACCTGGACCTGCTGCTTCTTTGGTTGCGTTTCTTCAAAGTGGGGAGTTCCACTCGGGCTTCGCCTTACATCTTCTGCAATGCAAAATAATAGGAACTCCCTTAGTGATGCATGTGTGCTCGCGTCAGTCACTCGGTCACTAGTGTCAACTATCTGAAAATTGTGCTGGTTCTGCTCGGTTTGGTTCGCCTCCGCTCGGTTTGGCCGAACTGTGCTAATCTCATGCAAAACGTGACAATTGCTGCTGCTCGGAACTGCATTCTCCGGCTGCGCGTTGCTGATAAATATTTATTTTTTTTATTTTATTTTTTTTTCAAAAACATTTTAGGTATTCTTATTTACTGTTTTCAATTTTGTACGTGTCTGCGTGTGTGTGCTTGTGCTTTCCCGATGGGAAGAGCTTCTCTTCCGAGATAACTGCAATACAGAAATATGCTTTTTGGCATACGTAAACATCATCGGCGAACAGCCAAGTGTCTGCAACAAGTTTGGCTGTTTTCGAGCTTGTGTCGTAAAACTAACAGACAACATAAAGATCCTCTAAACAATCCGTTTGTTTTGCATGCGAAGAGCAAATAGAAAAGCAATTACACTTTTGACACTATAATAAAGATAATTCTGTTCGGTTTAAGACTTTTGTTTAGCTGGGAACTAGCGTAGCGAGTTCTGAACAAATCAAACACAAAGCGGTGTAGTTGGGGCCGTTGACTTGATCACTTGCATAATTAATGTTAATTAATAAAGTATATATTCAAGCTAGGAATGGTTTTGTATTTATCTGCACATACCTCATTATCGGAATCATAAAGAAAGTTACAAGTGGAAGGGCAAATGGAACTTAACTGGGTAAATGGCTAAAAATCCACGATAACACTTTACTATATTAACATTGTACATATGTCTCGTTTGTGACTTAAAATCTCTGTCCATCTGACATCATGTTTCTTTTCCCTTTTATTTAGCTACTTGCGATCGTTCAACTGAAGCTGACCAGCGTCACATTTGTTAGAACAATTAAATCTTTGTTTTAAGCAAACAAAACTCTTTGTTTCGGAGCGTCTTTAGTCATTGTTTAGCAAATCGTTTCTTTAGCACTCACTTATCAACTTTATTTGCACGGATGAAACAATAACTTTGTTAATAATAGCACCCAGTGCGCCAAACAGCTGCGACAACAGATCGTGGCTTAAGCAAATCAGACTTGGCTGCAGTTCTGAGCCCGGACAAGACGACACCTTGTCGGTAAATGCAGCCAAGCAGCCAAAATGTAGAGTTTTTGAAGCAAAATGCAGCCAGTTTCTGGGTTTTGTTCTCTTTTGTTTCTTGCAAACAGATAGGCATAAGCAAAAACACCCATAAATATTGAGAGCCCTGCCACATTCCGATAATTTTGCGTTCTACATTATTGGGTTTCCGGTGATTCACATGAGCTCGAGGGTTTGCCACTCCTCACGGCCAGGGCTTATCATTGAGCCTCTATTCAAACTTATCTACAGCAATAATTACTCTTTATCTTGGACTTGCCCATAAGTTTGATAGCGCTAGCTTGGCCGGGCTTTAATCACATTTTGTGGGTCAACTTCTGTCGGTGAGATAAGTTTTTCGTACTGTCCATTATTGATATATTAGCAAACTTGATTTCGATACTATAAGTGGTTTCTCGGTAAATTGATACGGTTATCAAGCAGGTTGGAAAACAATTTAGTTAGGTAAAACTTTCTGACATTTTCCTATCTATTATTATATACTCTATAATTTAAAATTCGCTATCAATTAACAAAAGAAAACGATTTTAATTGTTTGCGACTCACAAAGGCTGAAAGAGTTTGTAAAAGTCGAATTGAATTGTAAAGGAGTGTAAAAATGTATATTTCCGTGTTCTTTTTGTTATCCCTCTGCCAGAATGTACCTCCAGTTATTTCCTCTTCCCTTTATTCCCAGAGATCACTGTAGGCTCCGGCAGCTCAAGCATTGTAGTAGTTTTTGTTTGATCAGCTGGCCAATCCTTACGTCATAGATATCTGAATGAGAGGTTAACTCGAATTAAAGACGCGTATACGGTTCATTTTAAATTCAGTTATCCAAGTGAGAAGTGCGATAATAAAATGATATCATCTAAGATACAGGTGCCTTGGTCCGCCAGTAAAGGTCTCTAAGGTGTCCCACTATTCGAAAACAAGTTTAACAACTCTTTCATATTTCAGTGTCACTAGGTCAACTGATTTTGACACTTCTCCTGGGATTAATTGTGTTTCTCGTCCTGGCCAAACTCGTAGCCGAGCCCCTGCGCATCGATGACTTCGATACCTTCCGATATAAGGAGGTCCGTGAAAACGATGGTGCTCCATTAGCAGGTCAAGGACTTGGCCAATCCGAGATGAAACCCTGAACGCTGCGTTCGAGGAACGTTCTCAATTTGCAATCGTGACCTGGCAAATCCCACATGTGGGGGCGAAACGGACCTAAATGTTTGCCCGATTTGCTTGGCAATTTTCCATTGCAATTGTAATTGCAAATTAATTAAATTTAGGCATGCCCAACCTGACAGACCTCCAGCTCCGTTCCCATTCAGTGTGCAATTGCAATTAAACGCAATTTAACAGCATATTTGCCTATCATTGTTGCCGACTCGGGAATTTCGACTGCAAGCTGGAAGCTCGTTTTGCGTGCGGCAAGATGCACAATCTAACGCAAATACTTCACATACAGATAGTCTAATTTTAGACCCATTGCCATCGTAAAACTACTCCCATCTGTTGCAGCCGCCAATTGAAAAATTTGCAGGTGAACTAAAATCCAGCAAATTATATAATTATAACTTTATTTCGTAGCACGAATATGATCATTTGCCAACGTGCCTTTAATTCATGGCATTTTATTTTTATTATATTTGATATCTATCGCGATTAGTTTTATTTATGGAACTACGCTATCATGTCGTTATCATTGATAATTGTGTTATTATAGTTATGCTAGGAGTGGAACTGATGAGAAGACACCTCATAAAGCTTAACGCCTTGAATGCGCAATGTTGAAATAAGTTTTGTTAGAGATAAGTTTTTATAACACTAGTATTATGACTAGAATAACACAAGTTGTGTAAGGTCATTACGTTAATGTCAACTTGTAAAATATGGCAAGCTGGCAGTAAAAAAGGCATATCTTTCATTTGTTTAAAACCAATTAAATTCTCAAATATTTCTTAAAACGTATTGATTGTATATCAATGAAGGTAAATGAAGTATTTTAAATTGGTTCATATTACCCTAAAAGTGAGAAATAAACAACAAAGAAGTGTATTCCTTCAGATTTCTAAAAATTTGGCATTAAAAGGTGATGAATGTTCTATTTAAAGATATATTCTTTCTGTATCTAGAATACTTAAGAGATTTTTTCAATATTGTGTACAAAAATGAATGTAAAACTTATTCAATGAATTTTTGCTCTATTTTAAAGAACAACGTCGAACTCAGCCCTAATAAATAACGAAGCATCTGTTTGTTAAAAGGCAGTTAAAATAAATTTATTATTATTATGTCATTCAGTTAATAGAATTGCTATTATTGCCGCCCTATACTGGACTCACATTAGCGTGACAGTCCATTCACTGCACTCCAAACAAAAAACGAGACTGAACCAGAAACCAAACCAGAAAGCAAACCAATTGTCAAATTGTTTTGTTGGGCCTCTGTTCATCTGAGGGCAATAAAATCAGCCACGCTCTGCGATCCCGCGAATGTTTCAATTCTGTTATTGTTTTATTTTCGGGGCAAGTACACAGTATAGTTTATTCCCAATGAATCTGCCTTCTGCGGCCCATTTTAGTTCACTTCACTTTCAGTGGCTTCCCTTTCAGATAAACAATAGTTGGTCGCTGGTTATCAATGTGGAACTTTTACTGCTGGTTATTGTTATCGGGCACAAACAAAAAAAATATGGCTTGCATCCGTTTCAGAAACTCAGTTGTTTTGTTCAATCAGTTGCTGTTCACATATGTACAGATTTATCTCTTAGCAAAAACTCATGTCGATGACTAATTATGGGAGGCAAGATTGAACGATGTTTGCAATTGTAAATGAACTTTATCAATAATAAAACTAGTCGTGAAATTCTGGTAGCTAAGGCGCTACAATCTATGAACAATAAGCAACCCATTACAGTTTTTAAATAAGTATCTACTCAGTTCAGACATAATTTAAATATTAAAATTCAATTTAGAGTAAAGCGCTAACAGTAGTCGAAAATTGAATACACTTGGTAATTAATTTAAACTAGCTTAATTATATTGAATGCGAAGGCAACCAAACGTGCCCAGTATTATTAAATCAACTGAAAATTAAATTCTTTACTAGTTTGTTCTACTTAATTGACAGTTAGGTGAGCTAAAAGCTTTGCCAGAAACCAGTTGTATACTGTTTAAATTAAGAATCAACGCGTCTGTAAGTCAAATATTTATACACACGACAATGACAAAGGTCGTTTTAGGTTCTAAATGAAAATTGTTTGGTTCACATAACTGCCTCCTGATTGATAGATAAAAGAAATCTTTTCAGCTAGTTCTTACGTCAAATGTCTGGAATTGACCAAAAATTTAGGGGTATTGTTTCGCTTTTACCCTAAGGGCATGCAAGCTGGTTAAGGTTCATGGAGCGGTCTCATTCAAATACAACGTTTCGACGTAACGAACGAAATGACCCACATAAATTTTAAATATGCGAGATTTATTTTCAAGTCTTTAAAAAGCAATAAAATAGTATCTAGTAAGATGTTTTTAATGTTATTTTAAACCTTGAAGTGATCAAGGTTGGTGGCATCTCCTTGGAATTAAAATTTCACTTGAGCACTCCTCCCCTTCAGGGTATACTCCAGTACGTCTTGGCAGCTAAGCTGTCATCTCAAGTACTCTGTTAATAAGTACGTTGATAATGATTGCAATGGAGATGACGAGGTCAAGTGGATAGAAACACATAATACTCTACTAGTGTGAACAGAAGATAATACAATTATTTTATCGGGAATTATTTCTCAGTTTCCAAATCCGATTTCGGCATTAAAACAATCTTATTGTTATTTGACTCCTGTACTTTTAGAGACCATTTTAATTAAAGGGCACTAGCAAATTTTGTTTTTCGTAAGCGAGAAGGTGATGCCAAATGACCTGACTTGCGGGTCAGCTAGTAGTTTGCACAGAGAGGAACTAAAACCGGTTCTGTGATCCTATCATCTGTCAAATCGTTTTAAATTTGTTAATGTGGATCGAAATTGAAAAAAGTTTCATTTAACACTTTAATCTAAAGCTCTTAAATTTAATAGGATTTCCGTGAGAAGGAACATTCACTTCCTATGCTTAAAAAAATCAATCCCCTCCGCTTTTCCTTCCTCGTCGGTCAGACCAGAAGTCTGGGGGCTCAAACACTCGCTGCTGTTATCAGTGCCGCTGCAGTTGAATGGCAAATCATGGACTGCAATCTGCATACGAATTAAGCACAACAATAACAACAGCAGAGGCTAATCAGAGAGGCGTCAGACAATCACATGTGCCTGCACCCGCTGCCCGAGATAAAGAGCGGCGGAAAGAGCATGGATGCAGGCAGGAGAGACGCCCTCGTGGAATTGGAACCACAAATAAATTAAAGTAAATGCAGTTCGGCTGCAGACAATTCACCCCTGGAGTGCAGAGGAGGTGGGCGGGGAACGGGGGTGACACTGAGCACATAACGCGACAGCCAACAACGGAAATGACAACTGAAGAGAGCCGGAGAGCCAGCGAGGATGGCAAAGGAGAGGGAAAGGGCAGCTGTTTGGGGGAATGTCGGCATATTAAAAATAACAACAACCACCAGGATAAGGTATGACGAATAGAGATCACGCTTCTCGTTCTGAAAACATAAAATTCAAAGTTTAAATTTGAATTTTTGAATTTTAAATCGATTGAAATACATTTCTAAGCATGTGCGTTGTATTTATTATATTTTAAAAACGAATGCTATATTTAAATATTTATTTTCGGAAATATATTTTTCTAAACAACTTGAAATGTCGACTATTTTCATAGTTTAAGTAAAATGAGAATGATATTTTTGAACTTTTTAATAGCCTTACATTTTACTAACCAAAAGTCGATATACTCATCATTTTGTAGTGGATAAGAATCTTTAGAATGTTCTATATGATTTATATTATACATTGAATTTAATTTAACATTTGTGAAATTGACCAAAAATTCATTCATAGTTAATATAGCCGATCATGCACTACACGTAGAGGTTTCTCTCCTTTAAACTCTTTTCGTTCATCCTTTGTTTCCGGTTCATTTTGCCATAAAATTATCGCGAATGTGAATGTTCAAAGTGCTTTTTTGAGAAAACTAAACACGTTCGGCTTAAAAACATTCCTCGGGGACTATTTTACCAAGGGATTTCTTGAGATCCCTGATGCGTTCCAAAAGCATCAGCTCTTCGTTGTAGCGAAAAAACAGGTTTTGGTTAGAAACAAAAGTGAACTTTTTTCAATTCTGATTCACAATTTTAGACCGCGTTGGAAGGAATCGACGAAAGGAACGCATATCTCTGATTCATTATTGCACTTGACCGTTGAAACAACGGCGTTGTTACAGTTTACAATGCGCAATTGTATTTGTTTTTTATCTTCACCTTCCTGAATTTTAGCTTTTCTCGCGTTGCTCTTGCACTTAATTTTTCGTTATTCGTTGCGTTTTTGTTTTGACACAAAAATTAATTAATGCTGACGAAACTATTTTGCGTTTCGTTTACATTTCTGTGGGTTTCACTGAAGTGGAAAATTGTGAATTGCAGCTGCCGCGGCGCCCTTACTTACAAATTGATTTTTTGCACAATTCCTCACATGTTTTCCAAACGCAGGACGCTACACAGACACCGATTTGCGTATTCAATTCAAGCGGCTGCCTTCACGTTTCACTTTGCCAATTAATTGCTCGGCGTGTCATTCGTACGGTGGAATTGCGTTAATCGAAATATTTAATTAAACTTATTTTCCTCCCCCTACGGGATAGAACTAAAACATGAGCGAACGCGACGAGTAGGAAAAAAAAACTGCCGCGAAATTCTATAGCTGAGCAGAAACTGCCCCTCGAAAGCCAACGAAGAGAGTGGCAAATGCTAAGAGAGCGCACGCTCTCTCTCCCTACTTTTCTTTGCGCAGAGAGAGGGAGAGAAATGACCAATTGCCGGCAAGAGCCGGCTGCAACTTTCCCGCGAGAGTGCGCGTTAAAGAGAGTGGTGATAAAGCGGCTGATTGGGAAATGGCTATTAATAAATATTTTTGATAAGTAGAAAAGATCACCAAAGAAATTTATGTACATGCATAAATACATATGTATGTATGAATTTAGTAATACATGCGTTAAATTCTTTTATTTTCTTTTGATTTGTTATTGCCTTTTCCTAGACCAAGCAGGCGGCTTTCAGCAGCAGAGGAACAGCTGTTGAGAACTGTTGTCTAGGTTAAGGGGCTGAAAATGTACCGTTAGGTCTTCTCTTGAATTGTAAAGGACTCTCTCTCTCTCTGTTACAAAAATCGAAAAGCGTTACATTTTTGAATCCACTCATCCACTTCTTATACCCGGAGCCCAAAGGATATCATTATCAATGTCGTATTCTCTGTCCATTATTTCTTCCTGTCCGTATGAAACAACAGATCCCTGAGACATTTAGAGCTTAAGATATGTACATAATTTGGTGAATAGATTCATTAGCGAGAACACTGGTTTTTTATAATGTTAATTAAAAAATTCTTGTTATTGGCACGGCGATCGTTATACTAACTTTGCTTTCACCACATTAGCTCAAAAAAATGTCGCAGTGTAAGTAAATAATGATTCTCTTATGGAAAAAAAAATAAATAAATAAAGGATAAATGAACTTAACGTTTGTCTTAGATAAAAATGAGTAAATATAATTTTATTTATTTTCAAAATTATATCTCTTCAAGGTAATTTTTTCCTTTATAGAACTATTATCCTATTTTGTTCCTTATTTCCGTATAGTGCAGAAACCTCAGAATAGTTTCAGCTTGGTAACAAAATATTCGCGATATATGTATAGTAGTGATCGTCTTTGGCAGTACCGAGCTTTATCAATAACGGTTTGCTATCGATCTTTTATGATAAGATATTGCATGCACGCATACATACCGACATACATATGTATGTATGTTAGGTCTTGTGTACACAGCAAACTGACAAATATGATAAGAGAAGTTTGCAAATTCAATTAGTCAGATACATATAGCGGGTTACCTTGTTTTTTAATAAGCGTGCAGATGTTTCCACACCTCAACATGAAATGATGATGAATATGGTCCTCAAGTGCATTGCGGTAATAAAAAAATTGTAAAATAATGTTTGGAACTTTGATTCGAGTTTCCTGTGTGATAATTTTATTTATTTTTGAATATACTGGTTGAATAGCCTTTTGAAACAATAATTGTAGGGAACCTGTAAAATAATAAAATGCATTTTTAATTTAAGATCGCTGTGATGTGACTTTAATTACTATAATATAACTTTCATTAACTTGGAAGTCCGTATACTAGAAGATTTGCTCTAATATTACTTACTCTTAATTGAAAAATACAAGTTACATTTTTGTTTGAGTAATTTTACATTTTACATGTGTTTTTTACATAGTAAAATGAAGATCAGTTGGGACAGCAACCGATTTATAGTTTCAGTGTGACCAACTGCGGGTGCGGTATAATTAAAGATTTTTCAAGCCACTTTTTAACGTTTTTATTTAAATTTAAAAAAAATTATTTTAAAAATGTATCTACCAAAACTTAACACACTTTTTTTGAAAAAAAAAAAATCGTTAATATGAGTTTCTATTATTTGAACTTAAGAAAATACGTAGTTTACTTTGTTAATTGGTAAATCAATAAATATATATATATCAAGTAATATTTTTATGACTTCTACATAATTAAGCTGCTGACTGATTGTGCTGATAAGGTTTGACAAACAGGGTTTATTTAAACTTAAATATTTTGAAAATATGCAGTTCAAGGAATTTTAGATTTTTATAAACATATTTATTCGAACGAAAATATATTGCTTATAATAAAATTAATGGGACTTACCTATAATTTTTAACTTGACGTTTATATTTACTATAACTCTTTGTGGAAATCGCTTGGACATCCTCAATGCAGTGGCCTTTAATGGAGCGGAGACCGGTGACATTTAACCCCCAATAGGAAATATATTTTTATATTTGTATTTATTAAACTTATTTATTTATTTGATTTAATACAATTATATCCGTTTAGCCTAATGAAACTACTATAATCGGATAATCCAAGGCACTTTGTTTGCGCGACATATTGAACGCAATAATCCGACAGACTATGAAGTAAATTAATTCGTTTCTGATGACAATGTTATTTTCCATTCATTTAATATGCGGACTGCAGGCAGACAGACATTTTGTGTAAATATTAGCATTATTCCCGTGGCCAAATTGAAAAATAAAATAACGAGCCGCACACAACCGCCCAGCAAATAGGCACTGACTGGCTGACTTGTGTGTGAATTAATCTAAAATAACAAAAATCAACAAAATTGTTTTCTGCTCTGAAATTAGGGGCAACTGAAAATATTCTGCCCTATGATTGGGCCAACGGCAAAATGTCTGCATTGGATATAGCAGAGAGAACGCCATTATGGCTTAGCATTTCCCTTTGTTGGATTGCCTTTGAAATTTATTCAGATAGAAATGTGGAATTTGAGGTTCTGCTGAAAAGTTCCTTAATTTAAACAGAAAAGTAAAGCTTAACTTAAATTGGTAATATCAATGTATCAAGAAAATTACGTCGGTTGTTATCCTTAACTCATTGAAAGTAACAGCATTTGATCAAAACATACATTGGAACAATTTGAGTCTCGTTGTCGACATAAGTACTATAGTTCCCACTTAAATCTACATTATTCTATTAGTATTTGTACAGAATATACAAGTTCTACGGTTTCTTGGCTTCTAAAATAAACATTCAGTATTTGTAGACATTTAAATGCTTGCGTCTTAGGCTACATTTATATTACACACTACGCATATTGATTATATTCTGTGAATTGCTAAATATGAATTGTTCAGACTGTTCATTTCGCGTGTATAATCGATATTGGATCCTATGGCTACTTGAAAAGCTCTCGTTTTGGGGCCCGCCATCACGTTACCACACTCACATGCGCGTATATCACCCAGTTACCTCACTATAAATATCACAAGGCTCCGCCGGAACGGAAGTGGATTCAAGAGGACTACAGGAAGGAGCAGCACAGGATCAGGACGAGCACCGTTATCGGGAAGAGGGCATAGATCTCGCTGCGCGGATGGCAGGTGGAGATTAAATTGGTGATGTCGTCCTCCTCGTGCTCGATTCCATCTCGCGTCGGCACCTCAACCACCACGATCTCGTCCGACAGGAAGCTAATGTTGAAGGTGCAGTTCGTGGTGTTCAGGCAGCTCTGGGACTCGCTCAGGTTGGAGTACTGGTACGTCGGCTTGTATATGTCGAATATGGCGTGGATCTCGTTCCGCACGTGATCGTTGTCGCTGTAGAAGATGTAGTAGTAGTACGCATCGTCGGTCACATTGTGCACGGCCACGGAGCTGCGATTGCCGAAGGTGTCCATGATATGCGGATTGGAGCACTCGTTGCTCGGCCTGAAGAACTCCTTCAGCAGGATCATTCCACTGAAGCAGTCTAATAAACCGGTCTCGAAGCTGGACACCGAGTTCGACTCGTCCGTTTCCGTAAAGTTAATGGCATTTCCGCCGTGAACGTACTTCCGATCGTAGACATTCTCCCGCTTGGTCCTCTTATAGAGTTTCTCGTAGAGTTCTTGCCTCTTCTGATGAGCCTGGGTCCCGGCCATGTGTCTCCTTGGGCGATGGAGTCCATCGTGTGTCTCAGTTGTGTTGTGACCGGGTTGCTCGTCGGGAGTTGTTCCGCCCAATGAGTGATGATGGTGTGTTGTAGCACCTGAGCTGTGATTATGATTATGTACATGCCCATGCAGATGCTCAGCGTTGTGTGTCCCGAAACTCTCTGTTCCAATATGTACTTCGTGATCATTGTGGTGAATGGTGCCCTTTTTCAGTTTTTTCCTTATCAGCTTGGGCGTTGTTCCCGTACTGGTTGGCTTGAGCGGCACATTCACCAGCGATTGCGCGGCATCCTCACTCAAGTCCTCGCCTCCGTGGTTCTCGTGCTCCATTAAAACGTCCTGGTTACTCTTCTCCTCGGTGATCTCCACATTATCCTCGAAGAACACCTTGACCTCTTCATGGCCGTTGGCATAATTGGCACCCAACTTGTTCTTATTGTGATCGGTGAGGCCGCACAGGTTCAGCTGTCGCTGACCCTTGACGATCAGGATGCGGGAGCCATCGTAGCGGGAGCAGAACTTGACCTTCACATTGGCTCCTGTGAGCAGAAAGAAGCCCCAGTACTCCAGGGTATCGTCGGGTAGGGTCATCGACTTCTTCAGCCTGATATGCTTGCGGTTCGTGGAAATCTCCGGCTTATTCCGCAGCTGAAAGGCATTGAAGTTGGAGTTCATGCGGAGGGTGTGCTTGGAGCAGAAGATCGACGAGATTCCGGCGCGAATCTCAATGATGTCCGACTCTGCCATGGGATAGATAACGTCGGCGAAGACAGTCTTCCGCAGATGCAGTGGCATGATGATCAGAATGGCCGGCAGTATCACAATCATCAGGCAGAAGATTAGCACCCGCTTCACCCCGTGCATCTTGCGGGTTTCTGGAAAGACAGGGAGAGGGAAAAAAGCAAATATTACTATCTGGTTCTGATAAGTTAAGGGCCTGAGATATATTTTATTTATTTTAGCCACTCCCGAGCTGGCACCTTCAAAGTGATACTCCGTCAGAGGCTGCATCTTGGCGGCACAGGATTTTCCTTGGGACTGTGAAAATTGCTCGCGAAAATAGTACGTCTGACTGCCAGCCGGGTTTGTTGCTCACTGTCTTGATTGTGCGATTATCAAATGAGTCTGGCCGGTCGGTCTCGGTTTGATTTCACGCCTACCGCCGCCCCACGCCCCCTGCCAGTGCCTTTTATCTGGCTAGCTGAGTATTTGTGAGAGGCGAGATTGTATCAACAATCCGCCGCCACGAATGTTGATATTGTTCGAGTGTATAACTAAGCTATTCACAAGATTCAATTGGCAGGCTCAGATCGATCGATCGATGGCCAGGCAAGTGGGCAAGTGACAGCCTCTGTTTGATCGATAGTTAGCGACCCACGACTCCGGATCATCCTCTCTCTCTCCACCGACTTGGTCTTTGCGGAAAAAGATTTGCTTATCCGTTGTTAACTAAGCGAGGTTCGGAACAGGAGCGGACTGAGATTAGGAGGGGGTTCTAATTAGGAAGTGCTTTAAAATGTTAAACTAAATCATATAGTTTACTCTAGGGCTATTGGGACTAAACATAAACCAGTGATCCTTAAGATCTTTACTCTTTGCCAGTGGATAAGAATGTTTCAAAGACCAATATCGATATATATTAACTATTTAGCCTGAACTTCCAGCCTCGTAATCTCACTTGGTTACGCATTAGCAATATTCACGAACGTTATCGGGGGCCTTTGCTAATTACCGACAGCCTATTGATGCCAACATCGATAAGCCATGTTTTTCCTCCATGGAAATGCTGTTAATATTAGTCAGGTCTTATCAACGTCAACGAGTGAGTTGTGATCGCGAACAGCTATATATAATTGTGTGTATTCCATAGCATATTTATGGCGCACACGAGTTATTTTTTGTTTGTCACGTTTTTGTCGAGTGCTTTTTGAGCCCGACAGAAATGTGCTGCGAGCTATAAACAATATCTAACCCCTCTCTGCTTATCAAATCAACATGTTTTGTGTTCTCTGGCTTCAAGAGAATGCTAAAGAAAACGTAATCAGACATATGTATGTTTATGCATTCATATAAGTGAAAGTATATTTATAAAAATCATGAAGAAAAAGTATTTTCTTTGAATAAATACAACGTAGACTACGTGCGAATTAATGTAAATTGAGTTGCAACTAAGAGTGGATAACATATACAAATATTTATAATTTGTTTGTTTCTTAATGAGGCAAACTGGATTCAAGTTTACTGGTTTTGCTACCATTTGTATTACTATTTATTGTAAAGCTTAAACAGCTGGTTAAATAATCTCCTCTAAATATAGTGCCAGTGATAAGGGTTCAATAAGTGAATAGAGTACTTGAGCTTTGATTTGATAAAAGTAACTTCTTTTCTACTTTAAATGGTTCTCTTTTAATCCCTTTAGCATGGCCTACTTTTTATTAACGTTTATTATAAGTATTGTTATCTTGAGTGCTCGCTGGCAGTGCACTAAATAATTGTTTTTGGTCAAAGAGAAAAATATTTAACAATTTCACTCTTTCTCTCTGTCAGCATTGTCCGGTATTTAATTTTCTTTGTCAGGGTTTTCCCAGGTCTTCCCCATGACAAAGACCCACATCTGTGGACTCAAATAATGCCATAGGTCGGGCATTATTCTGGTTTTCGCTTTTGTTGACATTTTTCGCAAGTTTACCTATATTTCTTGTGTTTTCTTTGTTGGGGTATAAAAAAAAACCTGTTGTGACTGCACTGAAAATAATTTGTGAATCTTTAAATTATATATGTGTAGTAGAAATCGCTCTTGATTTTAAATTCAATAAAAGGAGGGCCTAAGGGTATGCAACAAAATATTTTGGATTGCAAATTTCTTTAATTTGTTTGTAGCATACTTTTCCGCACAAGTCCGATGCGATTTCTATGGCAAACCCTGTAGTATATGTAATAAGTTAAATAAAATAAATTAAGTTATTTGTAAATTATAAATTTATAAATTATATTTATGACTCCAAAAATAAAATAAATAATGATGCTATATTTTTCGTCGGTGTGAATTTCTTGTTTTGCCTAGCCTAGAGTGCGGAAAACCTTGGCATTTGCTCAGCCGGTTTTTTCGGGGTTCGAACTGAAAAACCGCTCTTGTTGGCTAGTCTCGGAAAATGCATTTGAAACGCTCGACCCGCTGCAAGCACCTGTGGAGGTGTTGTTCCCGTTCGTTTTTGTTTCGATTACCTGGGCGTGGGAATCGAGTCAAATTTACACATTTGGTTTTGATAGTTGCTTGTTTCTTGTTTCCGTTGTTGGTGGCCACTTACATTCTTCGCGATTCCCTGTCCCTCCAACAGGCGCACTATATATCTGGGATTAGCTCGGCGGCAGCTGACGTCAAAAGGTATGTGGTGACAAGTGCGAGTTTTCGTGAATTTCACAGGCAGTTGTCTATTTCGCGTGTGTGTCTTTTGTGAGGGCTTCTGTTTGCTGTCGCCTGTCTATCAACTAAGTGGCTTCTGTGTGCAGATATCCAAAATTAGACGGATGCATTGGGGAGCGGGGTGGGCGCACGTGCATCTTCCCATGATTTATTATCAATAACAACTGTTTTTTCCATCGCTGGGCCCTCGTATTTTGACACACATTCTAATCAACAACTGTTGTTGCCGCTCGCTCTGCCGCTGGCCCTCTCTCACGCTCTGGCTTCTTATCGCGACGCGCTCTCCCTCGCTGCTCTCTCTCTCACGTTGTCTCGTCTAGTGTTAACACTTTGTTTTTAGCTCTGCTTCCGCATATCTTTGTTTGTTTTCGGTTTATATTTATAAATGAAGGGGCACTTTTATTAATGCTTTTTTTCACGACTGGCTCATCTTGCTCTTGCCCATTGCTCCAATTGATTCAATATTTATTTGTCATTATTATTACGAAATTATACCTCGCGGCAGTGTCAGTGGAAAAACAAAGCGCTTCACTCGCACTGCAATCTTTGAGACAGAAAAAACTGAACTGCTGCAACGGAAATTTTAACCCCAAACAATAAAGACGCCATGATACGGTAGTCTCGTCAGCTTTGTTGAGGACGTTAGACCTTTTCAGATACAAGCGCTAAAAAGAGCTAGCAAGCAAACGACTGAACGAATAACGTTCTCAAAAGAAAGCAGCTCTGTAGATGAGACTACCGTGGTATAAGTTTATCATGCGATAGCGCAACACACTCTCTGTGCTCTCAATACGCGAGTGTATTGGTGCGAGCGAAGCGAAAAAGACGGGAAACTCTCTCGGAAAACTCTCATTGTGGTGGTACATTAAGAGAATCCCGTTATGTTTTGAAGTGAAGTTGGCTGCGATGACGGGTAGTTGGTTGCAAACTCGGCTTTTTGGTGTCTTTGCTAAAAACTAGTTCAAATGTATCTTTGAAGTTGAGGCCAGAATATATTATCTATACCATGATTTACGTTCTTATTGCTTGGAATTAATAAATTGTCGGGTTTCTCATAATAAATCAAAACAAAATAACTCATCTTCTTTGTCTCAGAGTATATTTATTTGTATCTATATCTGTTTAGTTTATATTATTGGCCCTAAAAGGCACTAAAACAACAACAAATTCAAAATTTCGTATATGCCTGATAGGAATAAACGACACCGCGTATGCGTTATAAGCTTTCTAATCATTCCACAGATCTTTTGATGTTTTTTTTTTACTCAATTTTTAGGTAGTATATGCACATACATATATCAGATGTCAAATTCAGCTAAACATACTCCAATTAATTTGTTGTCTTTGTTGAATTAAAAGATTTGTATATCAGATATTTTGGACTACTTGTACCAGATCACACATAGCTTAAATAAACTGGAATATAAAAATAAAATATAAGAACCCCTACGAAGAATGTCTTATCTAGAAAATCTACCAAAAGTGAGAAGACATATTTTAATCGGCCAAGTAAATAAATCTTAATGCAAATGACTAAATTCAAATGGAAAGATTGCACAGAAAGCACTTCATCACACTGACAGCGAATTTTATTTTATTCCGCAGTTCCCTAAGATTTATTCGACATTCAAAGAAAAACAACTTACTATGCAAGTCCGGCATGGAGTAGTAGAAATCCGTGTGGTAATAATGCAATTGTCCGGGACTAATTGAGGTTGTCCTCTTGAACATCTTTTTGCTGGCCATTCTGAAGCAGGAGCAAGTTAATCCTTCCGAAGGACTTGAAGGCAGTCGAGAAAGAACCGAAGCGTGCGAATAGCCGCGGCGAACTAACCGCAGAAATATAATCCGAATGAGGCGGCGCCATCTGCGGACAGTGGTTGGGATAACGATGACGCCTAATCCAAACAGACGTCGGCCTGTCTGTCCGTCCGGGGGCCTCATCTGAAGTGAGACTGATACTGAAACAGGCACTGATACTGATAGCCCCGGCCTATTATCATAATGAATTAGTAAACACTGCTATAAAGTCTACTGAACATGCAGCCGCCTACCCAGACCCAGCCATTCAATTGATAAGCGGTTAATTGTGATTGTCTGACTAACTGGCAGTGACACTGACTCTGGACCTAAGCACACACCTACATGTATGTATCTATTTATCTGCCGATGTGTTTGATGTTTACCTGGCAACAGAGCTGTCTTTGGCACCTTGATTGGAAATAATGTCACACGCGTTTATAATTTTGTGGAGCCCCATCAAGTTCCGGCTAGGAAAGTTACACCGGATATTAGTTCAAGTTTTAAAAGCCAATTCAATTAGGCCCTATTTTAGTCACAAATTACTGTATTACCTTTATCTTTGAACTTGTGTGAAGCATTTATTTCAGACAATAATTAATACTTACAATTTGGCAGTAATAAAATGTGCTTGGGATTTTATAAGTTTACTGTAGAAGGGACATACATACAAATATATTTTACAAAATTACCTTTCGTCTTTCGTCGGCATTTTTCAGAATTCATTTACAAAATTGTTACAAGAGCAGCACCACTTCTCCATTTGGTAACAATATATGTGAGTTGCCTACTATCAACTGAGTTCATCAGTTGCCTTTTGCTATCTATCAGATACACAAACAGTTAAGTGACACCTGTCAGCGTCATCTGCACACAGAGATAAAATAGCTAATTGCCGCAACCATCTCCAGATCCCCGTATCAAGAGTTTGAGACATTAAATAAATGAAGGATTTATGCTCCAAGTGTATCTTATCTAGTGCAATTTCTTTTATTAGCCGAGTGGAAAGTTTTACATCAAAAGTGCAGTATAAATGGAATTTCAGCTTGGGCATCATGGCTCGGTGGTGTGGAAATGGTGGTCAGGCGAACAGGCGCGATTCCACTCTTGCAGGTGTTAGCCACCAGAATTTTGGACACTTTGTCACAATCTTCGATTGGCACTTCCAAAACTACATAAACTACTACATAGATTTTCTGGTCATGCCTTAGACTCCCTCCGTCTTCTTTTTTCGACATGTCTTTCGTTGGCACCATTTTTCATCGTGGTCTTGGGTCCTGGTGTATCAACTATTGTTCGGTTAATGAAAATTCAGGATTTTTCAGTTGGAACGCTTGATCATTTGCGATTGATCCTAGGTCCTATACCTTTTTCCGCACCTTTTTCCGCACCTTTTTCCGCACCTTTTTCCGCACCTTTTTCCGCTCCGATCCGCAGTTGGTCTTCAGTTTTTTCAATGGAAAAACCTATTTCATGGTCAAATTTACTTTCCTAGGTGCAGAACCTAGAACTCGAATTGTCGCTTTCGAGCAATTAGAGTGCTTTAGGTAATTCATTTGTGTTGCTCAAGCAGAACACCTACTAACTAGAAAAGATACAAGTGACTTTAACTTTAAGACTTCAAGATAACTTCAAAAACATCTGGCTAAATAAATTGCAAATGATGTATTGATTACAAACAACATAACAACAAATGACAATTGTAGAAATTGCAACATATGGAAACAAAATAAATGTAAACACATGTAATAATATTAAAAACAAGATATGTATCTATATAACACAGGTCGACCACTGCAACATAAAAAATACTAATTTTAGATATATTAAAACAAACAATTAACCTAAACACTTAAAAGTGAAAAACAAACTATTTTAAAGAAACGAAAAACAGTAAAAAAAAAAAAATTAAATGGATAACAGCGATTTTTTTCTTTGTACAAGATGACTTTCTGGACCTCCTCCTATAACTATTGCAACTAATTGAAAAAGTATAAAATTAATATATATATCTATGTGTATATTAAAAACAAGATAAAATACTGAAGAATGAAAATGGCTGATGCAAGAAAATAAGAAGATAAGATACTAAATATAGAAAATAAAAGTAATTAACTTGTGTTCTTCACCCAATGGTAGGTGAAGATGGACTGCATTGAAACTTTGCTCGCCGCCTTATTTATAGTTCCAAAACTGACGTTTAATTGTCATCGCATAATTGGATTTTAGAAGTTTGATTTAAAAAAAAATAATAGTCCATTTACACTAGGCTGCGTTATTGTTTTTCACATCAAACGCATTTTTTTTTATAATTTTGTATAGTTGTCGCCTAGAGGTGGGAAAAGTTTAATTTTCATGTTACGTTTATTTGATTTGTATTGGCTTTTTTCAATTTCTACTTGATTTACGGACTATTTCGCGAATGTCGCCACTAGTCACCAAAACAAAAACAAAATTAATATTATTTTAAGAATATATGTATATACACACATTGATGTATTATTAGTAAATAAACGTAAATCAAGTAAGTATTTATTGTGGAATTAATCTAGAATTAATAAAAAAATAATTAAAATTAATATAATTAAAATATTATTTTCCATCAAAAATATAATTTTTTAATTCCGATTCATTTCTAAACATTAAATAAGTGAGCAGTGAGAGTTTGTTTACTAATTAGTTCAGTGGGGGGCATGCAGTGGCACTCATTAAGCTGCCGCTGCTCTTTTCGATATTTCCGTTATTTTAAATTTGCTAACAGAAGAACCCTGTATATATTATTTGAATTTTCCTCCTCTTAAGTCTCTGTTACTTTCGAACGAAAACGCACGGAAATTTTCCGTTTGCCATTTGGCTGGCGGATTCACATCCGCAAGAACTGAAATGGATAAATTTTAAATACAATTCGATAATCTAATTTGCAAATAGTAATTATTATGCTTTCTTAGATGATTCCCGAAAATTATTGCATAATTGATTTCGCCAATGGTAACAAACTTGATTTGTTAATAGATATTTTGTTAATGCACCTCAAAAACAGTTCTATTTAAAATTTCCACATTTTGCACAACTGTCCACAATTTAAGGCTTGTTAACTTACAAAAAATAATTGAAAAAACCTGGGATTAATTTTGAATAATCGATTTCATTTTTTTTTTTTTTTTGTTTTAAATAATAGTTTATTAATTGAAGTAAGCAGAAAAAATTTGTTTGTTCCAAATACCGATTACATTAATGTTTAAACTGTGAGATGCATTAGGAACTTTTTCCGCGACTTCGGCAACTCCCTTCTCCACTATTTTGTTTATCAATACTACGCTGTCGAATTTTCCAACACTGCAACCAAAAAGCAGTTAAATGCAATTGGAAATATTTTAAATGTTGTTTTTATGACCGCAAGTGCTTGTTCCTTCGATTTTAAGCAATAAAGTAGAACGGCATTGATGTCCATAGATTGAAAACTACTAAAATTTGATTAGCCCCTTGTTTGCAAAACTCAGACAAAGAAAACGAAGTTGTCTGCTGAAATCATTTGGGACTTAAAGGAAATTTAATGAAGGGTCCTCAAACCAACAAGGGAAAGGTAAATGGAAACAGGAACAGGCCTGATTATCTGTCCGTCTTGTTGAGCTATCTCAGCAGTATTGTTAGAAATTTAAAACTGTCTAAAAACTAAATAAAAGTACCAACCCACCTCCTTTTCTAAATTGATTAGTCACCGCCCCAGATTTCCCTAGGAATATGGTAAAACGAAAAATCACTGTGAAATTAACTTTTCTCGGGTTACATGACCGTTTCGTTAATATTTTTTTTAAGTTGGTTAAGAGCTGTCTGGGCAATGGTGCGACTTATGGCGAACTCCTGTAAAAGATATTTTGTGTGCCTTGTGGTTCTGTCTCTATTAATCGCGTGGAACATGGTGTACTTCAAAGAGATAGAAAAGCTTAATATTAGCATTCAGGAAATTCACAAAAGCGAGGAACGATTTTACGTGAATTCCGCCAGGTGTCAGATGCCGTTTGTGGAGCCCTTTAATGCTGAGGTGATGAAGGTCTACAAGCCGATGCCCTTTATACCCTGCACCAATCAAAGTGACCTGATTACGGTGCACTACGACAGCTTTTTGCATCAGTATGTCCTTCACATCAACGAGGAAGCGATCCACGAGGAGCTCCAGTCGGGAGGGAATGCCATTGCTTGCTTCTACCAAAAAATAATTCACGGTCGAAAAGTAGATGACTTCGATAGGTAAAGCTGTGCCTCAACTAATGCGGAACTCGACTATAACATTTTTTAATTATAGCATCGGGATTAAAACTCGATTCCATCAGGATTTTTTGGTGCCCGTTGACATCGAGGGGATGCTGGTGGAGTGCAGGACGGCGGACGGGCAAAGGGTCCTGCAAAAGGACGCTTTTGTGCTTGTGCAATACCAGAAGAAAACCAAAAGAAATGCCCGGAAATCAAAGGCAGATCGGCAGGCCAGTGTTATCATGTACGGCATAGATACCGTGTCACGCACTAATCTGCGTCGCACCATGCCCATGATACAT
Source organism: Drosophila baimaii (assembly GCA_018874675.1). Classification (NCBI taxonomy): domain Eukaryota; kingdom Metazoa; phylum Arthropoda; class Insecta; order Diptera; family Drosophilidae; genus Drosophila; species Drosophila baimaii. The sequence continues at coordinate 45,211 of JAEIIU010055582.1, read as the reverse complement.
GAGTTCCTAAAGTCACCGGGCTGGTACGAAATGAAGGGTTACAATAAGGTAAGTCACACTGATAAGCTGAATTCATCAGAATTTCTGCTTCGAATTGATGGGTTACACTGAGGCGTACGCAGTTGATAAGCTGAGGTGATCAATAATATCTGTTTCCGGGCAAAAAAGGTATTAATGAAAATCAAAGTTCAAGGGTGCCGAGTGTAGTCTCTTCTATGAACTTAATAAATGAAATAAGATCAAATAAAAAATAATAATTGTAATAGAAACTAAATAAGTACGAGCCATTTAAAGGGTATTTTACAAGGTAGCTTAGAACATTTACTATATTATTTTATTTTTTACATTAAATTTGAAGAATTGCATTTGTGTCAGAGTAAAATATATAGAAGTGACTAGATATCAGAAAAAATAGCTTACATAATTTGAAATAGTGTTAAAAAGTGGTGTTGTTGGCGGGTTTTTCTTGGATTTATATAGTCGTTCGTTTTTAATCACATACCTTCAACATCTTATGCTCTTTGTTACCCTATTTACTTATCGATTGGAATATTGGAACATTACATCACATTATCTTAATTAATGCTAAAACGAAATGCTAATCAGGAATGCAAATAAATTAAATAGTTATTCAATCAATTCTAACAGTATACAAAAAATAGCAATTTATCTCTAAAAGTTCCTAGAATTAGTCACAAAACTACAATGGTATGTTATTTACATTCTGTGCATACAGATCAAATTTCTAGCCTGCGAGTCATGACTTAGGGCACCCCTGCTAATGGAAAAAATATACATCAGAGTCTTAAAACCTGTACTGTACCTCCTTCTGATTCCAGGTCGCTGACAATTCGTTTCCCAACATACTTGCGATGCTAACCGGCTATTCGCCGGAAACGGCCAAAACTCAGGTTTGCGACACTGATCTCGATGGATGCTTGGATAGGATGCCATTCATATGGAAGGAAATGAGAAGAGCCGGCTACTTGACGGCCTACGCAGAGGACGAGAAGATTGCGAATACCTTCACCTACATGAAGCCGGGCTTCGCCGAGAAGCCCACAGACTACTTCTTCCGGCCTTTTTTGGTCGCCCTGGAAAACCATACTGAGGCGCAGTACTGCCCTGGCTGTCTGATGAAGTACTGCCTGGGCCGGCGACTGGCCAACAGCTATATCTACGACTACTGCCGCCAGTTCATGCAGCGCTTTGTGGCCGATCGCCCGATTTGGGGCATGTTCTGGTCGAACCACTTCAGTCACGACAACGCCTTTATGCTCTCGGCCATGGAGCACAAGGTCCTGACCGACCTCCTCAACTTCGAGGAGGACGGGGCCTTCGAGCACACCATCATGATATTCTTCTCGGACCATGGCGCCCGCTTCGGTCCGCTGACGCAGATGAAGGAGGCTTTTCTGGAGGAGCGGCTGCCCATGATGTTCATATATCTGCCGCCTTGGTTCCGCGAGAAATATCCCACATACGTGCGGGCCCTGGAGCTGAATCAGGACCGACTGAGCTCCAACTTCGACCTGTATAACACCCTGAAGCACATTCTGCACATCGACGGCTTGGCGAAGGGCTGGTCCCACGACTGCCCCCAGTGCCAGTCGCTACTGCTGCCGCTGCCCGAGAACCGCAGCTGTTCGCAGGCGGCCATTACCGAGCCCTACTGTACCTGCCACAAGTACGAAGAGGTCAGAGAGACGGTCTGGACCTGGCGGATGGCCAACCAAGTGGTGGAGCGCATCAACCAGTATCTCTGGCAGCACAACGTGCAGCAACGCTGCAGCAATCTCACCCTGCGAGTGGTCAATGCCACCGAACAGCGAATGGACAACTTCGACGGGGACTCCAATTTGGCGGGCGGGCTGCGACACTACCACACCAAGTTCCAGGTGCACCAGAACTTGGGCGAGTTCTTTGCCACCACCTTGTACGACAGGGAGACGGAGGTCCTGGAGCTCAATGTGGAGCTCATCAGTCGCACGAATATGTACGGGAACGATTCCGAGTGCGTGCACGACAAGATCATTAAGCTATATTGCATTTGCCTCGATAAGATGTGGACATGAATCTCAAATGAATTTAATGTTATGGTTGAAATTGTTTTTTTACACCAGGTACCCATTTTTTAGTCAATTAATTACTTCATTAATATGCTCACCAGATCTAATTCAAATTAAAACTATGAACAAAAATCTGAAAAAAAGTCAATAAAAATGTCTATAAAGCACATTATTTCATTTTTGCTTTGATACTTTTAAATTAAAAGTTTTAATATTACTGATTGACAAGAAAAACCAATTTTTAACTAATTTTATTCATATGATTTTGGTTTTTTGGTAAAATAAATCGTTTTTGTGCATTGAAGAATCACGAATTAAAGGGGTTTTTAGTGCAAAAAAAGGAACTTAAAACTTTGGTATTTCAACTAAAATTTGAATAGCTTTTCGACTTGCAGAAAGGTGTTAATAAAGCGGTAATGGTTAATATCTTAGGAATAACGCCCTCGAATCGGACAGCGTGGTGTTAGTGTTAGTGTTTCTCTAATCGAAGCTTACGAAATGTGGAATTTGTAGCTTTTTTTGTATTTGTTAACATCCTTACAATACAATTTAAAGTTATGTTAAGTTATTTTCGTTTTTTTTTATACCCTTGCAGAGGGTATTATAAATTTGACATGATGTTTGCAACGCAGTGAAGGAGTCATCTCCGACCCNATAAAGTATATATATTCTTGATCAGCATCACCAGCCGAGTCGATCTAGCCATGTCTGTCTGTCTGTCTGTCCGTCTGCTGTCCGTCTGTCGGTTTAAAGGCAAACTAGTCTCTCAGTTTTTGAGCTATCGGGCTGAAACTTTCAGGGCAGTCTTATATGTTTTGCAAGCAGTATATATGTCAGAACGGCCGGAATCGGACCACTATATCATATAGCTGTTATAGGAACGATATTGAAAAATTGCATATTTTCGGTATTTTTCAAGATATTTGAATTTGTGCTCCTGTTATATAAATACATTGAAATCGGACCAATATTTCACATAGCTGCCATAGGAAAGATCGGTCTATATTAGTATTTTACATATGAATTTTACATTTTGCATACATTTTACATTATACATGTTATATTTTATCAAAATCTGTGTAATAACTAACAAATTATCTGCAAGGGTATATAAACTTCAGCTCCGTTCGAAGTTCGATTTTCTTACTTGTTTTATATGTTTTTAATTGACATTTTGAAAATGTAAATAAAAATTAAAAAACAAAATCAAAATTCGCCATGATACGGGTGGGGGTGGGGGCTTAAAAAAAAGTGTGCGCCATGGTTGACATGATTTCAACCCTTGTTGTGATCCAAAACTAAAAAGTCAACCAAATTCTTCATTCGAATAGAGCTCGCTATCGGGATGACCACTTTCAAAAAAAATAAATAAAATAAAAAAATACAAAATAGCATCGATTTGAAAACAAACTTTTTTTCAACTTCCTTCGACCTTTTTGAAATTAAAAAAAAAATTTTTATCAAAATTTTTTCAACGCGAAAGCGTTTCCTATACCAAATTTCAAAGCAATCGGTTCTGTATAACTTGAGATATCATGTCAACCCCCTCAAAAAGTATTTTCGAGAAAAACGCGTTCAAAGTTTAGTTTAGCCGCTCAGCGTGCTCGGAGGTCACGTCACAAAATCGGCTGTATCTCTGAAAATAATAATAAAAAAGTTGTTATACTCTACACTTAAATTCTTTCTTCTCTTACGGCTCAATGGAAAACTTATAACGTTCTTAAATATAACGTGGAAATGTGTGGCGTTTGCCTGTGCCTGACCTTACCCAAGATATCAACACGCCCACAGACAGACTTCGAGCCCTCGAAATACCTGTGGCTTCAAGTCCGCTCACACAGACGCCGTGATAACGCCACGCGTGTACTCTATTCGCGGAAACTTCTCTTCGAGACAACCCGTTTGGCGTTGCTTCAGTTGGATTGTATCGGTGCTCGAAGCCACAACATGGAGTCGCGATTCCGGGCTGGTCATCCGCTCTACAAGTTCTTGGGCCTGTGCTGCTTACTGCTAGTCCTGGTCTACTTTATCCACCAGGGAAGTGAAAGCTCTGGGGAGGAACTTGAGAGACTCTCTACTTCGCCGCGATCGAGGATTATTTTCGTGCCAAAGCCGCAACCGCTGCCACAGGAGTTTTACGTAAATACCTCCAAGTGTCATATTCCCTTTGTGGATCCTTTCAACGCGGAGGTTATGAAGATATACCAGCCACAGATCCTGGTCACCTGCTCGAACGAGACCGATCTAATCTCGACCGAGTACAATCCATGGCTGCAGCGCTATGTCCTGCACATCGACGAGGAAGTTGCCCAGCAACTGCTGAACTCCACCGACTCGGAGTACAACTGCTTCTACCGGGAAATCAAGTACGGTAATCGTGCAGATACCTATGACAAGTAAGATATGGTGAATCCCCCATTCGCTGGAAATACGTTATCCGTTGCCTCCACTCGCGCAGTCTCAAGGCGAATAAATACTTCACCGACGGCTACGTGGTGCCGAAGCACGTGGAGGGCATGGTTGTCGAGTGCCACACGGCCGAGGAGCCCAAGGTGGTCCTTCAGAGGGACGCCTTCACCTTCGTCCAACACCAGGCGCTGCCCAAGGACCTCATAAAGCCGCGGGCCGCCCGGAAGCCCAGTGTGATCATGTACGGCATCGACTCCCTGTCCCGCATCAATCTCCGTCGCACTATGCCCAAGGTCTTCAGCTTCCTGCAGAGCACCGGATGGTACGAGATGCAGGGATACAATAAGGTAAGTTGAGATCACTAAAAAGGATGCCAACCAACCAAGGATTATAATTGCCAAAACAAATTTCCACACAAAGTTAAATCTTATATATGTCTTTTATGTTGAATGAAGAAATATTCCGGTCTAAAAAGTATAGAAAATCGTTGGCTTACCAAAGTATGTTTCTTTTCAGGGTTTTCTTATTTATTTATTTGGTTAGCAACCAATATGCCAACTAATATGCCACTGCTGTTGGTATCGCACTAGTCACAAGTTACTATTTGCTTTTATAATCAATCAAATATAAATAAATAACAGTTCCTCGTCGTTTCCGTTATCGTCTTTGATAAGTCAACTCTAAAACTAACCGATAATATATTTTGAAACTTAAAGAAAGGGGAAACACTTAATATAATGGACGAAAATGATTCCACAGAGTTCACTAAACTTTAGGATCGACAGCATACTTCAAACTAAATATTATATTCACTCGTTAAATATCTAAACCCTTTATTCGCACCTTAACTTTGGCACACGTGTGGGAAAAAAGATACGGCAAAGAATGACATCTCACAAGTAAATAATTAAAATATTGATGTGATGTGTCAACTACATTTAGACATTGCAAAACAAATATGTAATTACTTAGCGGCCCCATAGGCATGAAGGTATGGTCCATATGAGAGGCTGTTATTACGTAATCACCTTTATCAAGAATATTCGACAGATACATTGCAAATTTCCTGTTACCAAACTTCGTCTTCTCAAACGGAAGCTCCGTTTTGTTTCATTATCTTTAAAATACAAATTGTTTTTCCGCTCCTGAACAACCTACTCCCACACGATATTTAATGGAATCATCTTGCAGGTGGCCGACAACTCATTCCCCAATATCTTGGCCATTCTCAGCGGCTACTCGCCGGAGACCGCCAAGGAGCAGCTTTGTGACACGGACAAGGTCGGTTGCCTGGATGAGATGCCAATGATTTGGAAGTACTTTAAGAACGCCAGCTACCTGACTTCATATGCAGAGGACGAGAGCAGTTCGAATCACTTCAACTATCTGAAGCCCGGCTTCTCAAAGAAGCCCATGGACTTCTACTTTCGGCCAATGCTACGGGCTCTGGAGTCCGAAATGAAAGAGTACCGGCTGCCGGAGCACGACTACATGCGGTACTGCTTGGGCCGTCGGATGGCGAACCGATATATATATGACTACTGCCGCCAGTTCGTCCACAGATTCGTGCACGAACGACCCATTTGGGGCATGTTCTGGTCGAATCACTTCAGTCACGACGATCCCTTCATGCCGTCCGCCATGCAGGACAAGGTGCTGGGCGACCTGCTTGGCTTCAAGGCGGAGGGAGCATTCGAAGAGATGATCATGATCTTCTTCGCCGATCACGGGACACGCTTTGGAAAATTGACCAAACTGAAGGAGGGCTTCCTAGAAGAGCGACTGCCCATGATGTTCATATACCTGCCGCCTTGGTTCCGCGAGACATATCCCACATATGTACGCGCACTGGAGCTGAATCAGCAGCGGCTGAGCTCCAATTTTGACTTGCACAATACACTGAAGCACATCATCGAGATTGGCGGCACCCCGGATGGTCCGACTCTGCCCAAGTCCTTCGACTGTCCCACCTGCCAGTCGCTGTTCTATCCGCTTCCCGAGGACCGAGCCTGCAAGGATGCGGCCATCGAGGAACACTGGTGCACCTGCGAGCCTTACGTTCGCATCAGAGGCAAGGACTGGACCGACGCCATTTCCGAGAGCGTCATCGATCGGATGAACGAGTATTTTGTGCAAAAGAATCTTAGCAGCCTGTGCAGCAATCTGACGCTGAACTACGTCCACAAAACCGAGATCAAGATGGCAGATGGGGGTGCCAAATGGGACGAGGATCTTAGGGAGGTGGAGACGGCCGTCTATCGAGTCAAATTCAAGGTAAATCAAAACAGTGCCGATTTCCAGGCCACCGTGGTATACAATAACGCCACCCAAAATGCCGAGGTAAATGTGGAAAAAATCAGCAGAACGAACTCGTACAAGGAGGACTCCACCTGCATCGATGACAAGCTGGCCAAACTTTACTGCATTTGCTTCAGTGACCTTAAGTCGCAGTAATCTATATTCTTAACTTTATCGGTATATACATAAATATGATAGTTATAAGTAAAAGATAAATACAGGTACACTAATTCCCGTTAATGAATAACTCAGTGATGTGATAAAGTTAACAAATATGCACTTAGTTTCCCTAATATTACGCATACCAACCCTTTTACTTTGTATGCATTTAATAGTTCTCTGAATATTATTTTTAAATTTAAGCGAATCGGCAATTAGTTATTTACTATTTAGAACAAACTATCAAAGCTCTTTCGAGAGCTGTAAAACTCAATCAATCATGCTAATGTTTTCCGATTTCTACTTTCTGTATATTTTCTAGGGTTAGTAAAATTTCATGTTTTATAACGAAGTGAACATCACTCTATAAATCAAAAGGCAATTTAAATTATTTCAATAGAAAAACAATGTTTCGTTATTATGTTCGCAAGGTATTCCTCTGTGTGGGACTCTTGGTTCTGGTTTTCCTTCTCGTAAACCAGAAGTCCAAGGACTTGGAACACAAATTTGTAGCTACATTCCAGAAAATTGATACAGTACCCGTAAGCAAAACCTATTGCAAAGAAAGTAACCTTACGAGTAAGCGACCTGAGGAGAAACCCGCTCGTAGGTTCTTTGTGTTTAGTCCCCAGTGCAAGATTCCATATGTGAATCCGTTTGATCCTAGCTTCCTGCAGTGGGAACCCCTAGAGTTTAAGCCCTGCTCAAATGAACCGAACTTGGTCAGCGTTATCTACGATCCTGACAGAAGGCAGTATAGGCTGCACTTGAACGCCGAGGTGGCTCTGAAGTTCTTTGCGAATTATTTGACTTATGGTTGCACCTACCAGGAGGTAGGTCCTGGATCGACCGACGCATATGCTTAGTGAGTACTTTCTTATGATCGTTGCTTAAGTTAAAACGATGGTAATGGAAACTAATGAGAGATAGACGGGAGAGATCATTATTTTGAAAATCATTCTCTTGCAGCATAAAATCTCCTGTATATTTCGGCCAGGATTGGATTGTTCCGAATCACTTTCTGGGTGTGGTTGTTGAGTGTCACGAGATTGGAAACACATCAAGGGTCTTGCAACGTGATGCCTTCTCCTTTGTCCAGTATCCAAAGAATCGCAACGAGCCGAACGATGCCAAGAGGGGCGCCATGTACCCCAATGTCTTCCTATTCGGGATCGACAGCCTATCGCGGATGAACTTCCATCGGTCCATGCCACTCACCGCCGAATTCGTCAGCCGGGAAGGATGGTTTGAGATGGAAGGCTACAACAAGGTGGGCGACAATACTCTCCCAAATTTGCTGGCCATACTTACGGGTCGGACTCCGAACCAATGGCGGTCCAGGTGTGATGTAAGGAAATCGGGTTGTCTCGACAGTCTCACCTTCCTGTGGGAACACTTCCACAATGCGGGGTACCTAACGGCCTATGCCGAGGATCTCCCCAGCATTTCCACGTTTAACTACTTGAAGCTGGGCTTCTCCCGCCAGCCGGTGGACTACTACTTACGCCCCTTCCTTGTGGTCATCGAACAAGCAATGAAAACCATTGAATACTTTGGATATAATTATTGTGTGGGCAGAAAGCACAGTGTTACCTATGTCTTCGACTTTGCCAAGCAGCTGATAGAACGATTTGTCTTTGAGAAACCGAAGCCACTCTTCGGCTTGTTCTGGGCCAGTGGCTTCACCCACGACGATTTTAGAGGGGCCAGAAACTTGGATAAGCTGTTCGTTCGTTACCTGGAGGAGTATCAGAAGTACAGGTTGTTCGAAAGGTCCATTGTGATACTGTTCAGCGACCATGGATCTCGGTACGGACCTCTGGCTGACCACTACACTGGCTTCCTAGAGGAGAGACTGCCCATGCTGCACATTTACCTTCCTCCGTGGTACCGAAAACGTTACCCATCGACGGTAAAGGCGCTGCGACTAAACAGGAATCGCCTGAGTTCCAATTTTGATCTATACATGGGCATCAGGCACGTGGTCCAGCGTATACATCCGCGGCTGGAATTACCCCAACCATGTCTCTCTAAGAGCACTCGATCGATTTTTAAAGTCTTGCCCAGCGATCGGACTTGCTACCAGGCCGGAATAGCCGATCATTGGTGTACTTGCAAGCCCTTCGTAGACGTTCCGCTGACGACATACACCAAGGTTCTCACTAAGCTTGTGGTCTTCCGGATGAATAACTTCCTGAAGGGGCTAAATGTTAATGGGGATTGCCATCTGGTGAGGCTCAACAGGCTTCTGAAGGCGGAGCGACAGTTGCACTTCAATGAATTTGGAAACGCAGCGTCTGCTCCTAATGGCTTGATCACTTTCAGCCTGGTTTTCACTACACTGCCCAATGACGGAAAGTTTCGGTCAATAGTTCATAGCAACCGCGACCAGTCAATTGTGCATATTGAAGTAGATATGATCAGTCGACTTAATGCCTACGGCAATCAGTCGCACTGTGTCGAGGACGCCGTGGCGAAGAAGATCTGTCTCTGCCGCGACGAAAAATATTTGAAACATCATGAGGGAGGGATGAAAAGAGCGAGGAAGGTTCAATTCGAAGTCTCTCATCAGCACGAAGACGACTTTTATGACGAAACTAAATTTTTTACACTAAACATCTCTAATAAGCCAGTGCATTAAGCATATAATAATAAATAGGAATAATTTTATAATAAAAGTCCCATAGACAATTAAATTTCAAGGATTGCCTTGGATTCGGTAAGGTCACTTGTTTTTTAAAAAGAGTGCCCCTTGGAGACTCCATTCGGAATATGAAAGACAAAATGGCTAGGAAATTCTGTGTTAGCTTAGTTTTATTGATAATAACTTAATATTTGCTCAATAGACTTATAGCATATTTAAAAATAATATTTATATATTGAAATATGACATTTGAAATCTCAGTGTTCGTTTGCTTTTCGTTCGAGTTTCTTATACACTAGAATTTTCCTTGAAAATGGAAAACACAATGAGGCGAAATTCCGTAATAAAATTTCGGAGATACATATTTATATTTTTTTCGCTTCTTTTCGTGTTTATATGGCTCAATCATGGCAGCCACGAAAGTCCCAAGGCAGAGCCCATTGTGCAACTTCCTTCAGTGCAACCTAAAAATGATCAAAAGGTTACGCCACACCCAAATCGCTTTAGTTTGGAGTATGAAAAAGTACAGCGTTTCCACGAGCGCCTTCTGAGAAGAGATACGGATCTGAAAGAAAATCCAATACAGTCTTCTGACGATGCAGATGACGAGGATGATGTGTCCTTCATGAGTGATATAAAACGCAGGAAGTCGAAAATGAGCCCCGCCAGTCGTTTCTTCGTGAATAATAATTTAATGTGCAAGATGCCTTATGTAGATCCCTTTTCCAGCGAGGCTGTATCTATCCCAAAGCCTGTGAAGTGGAAGAAGTGCAGCAACGAAAGCCAAATCTTCGCTCTGACATTCGATCGAAAGTTGCAGCAATATAGGCTGCAGGTGGACAGAATTCTGCTCGAGAAGTTGAACCCGAATGTAACAAAGTTCAAGTGCAACTACAAAGAAGTCGCCAATAACACGTAAGATGCTTTTTATAAAGACAATTGCTTAAGGTTACACCAACAACGCTTTAATATCAAGATGTATAACGACCATACATTTGAATTGCCATATACCAGTAATTTTTCGAGTGGCGACGAAATCGCACTATATCCTCGCTTACAAATTTTAAAATAGAATGCTTTTGCTTGTGTGCTTCCACTAGAGTTGTGGCCGCCCCTTATTGCGTACAAGTGAGCGCCTGGCTCTAGAGAATGCTCTCCTTGGCTTTTGAAGCAACATTTCAAGGGAGCCTGGAGCCAGCTCAAGAGCTATGATGAAAGATTCGTGTCTCAAAACTTCTTTGAATACACCTACCGTAATTGTAATGTAAACAGATTTCTTGATATTTAATTATTTAATTTAATTTAAAATTCTTCAGGATTACCCTATGGCAGGGCTTCCAAAGTGAGGCCATTATCGACTTGAGACCCAGTGGCATTGTGGCAGAGTGTCATGAAGCTCTGAGACCCTCACGGATAATCCAACTGGACGCCTTTCCGCTGGTGCAGGTGCCTTACCGCAAAGCGAAACCGTTGGAAAACAGGATGCCGAGTATCCTAATGCTGGGATTGGAAGGCCTTTCGCGGATGAATTTCAAGCGCAGTATGCCGAAGACTGCGGAATTCGTCTCGCAGAAGGGCTGGTTCGAGATGGAGGGCTACAACAAGGTGGGGGACAGCGCATTTTCCAACCTCTGCGCCATCATAGGCGGCGCCAAGTCGGATACAAACTGCCTGAAGCGCTTCTCTATGCTGTGGAAAGCGTACAAGAATGCCGGCTATACAACCGCCTTCGGAGAGGATAGCCTAGAATCCTCTGTTCCTTCGGAGTTTCGCACCGACTACCATCTCCGCACCCTTCTGGAGAACCTCAACAAATCCAAGAGTATCACCCAAAGACCTGGGTTCGAGCACTGCATCGGGCGGCGTTCAAGCTTCTCTTATTTGTATGATTTTTGCATGCAGTTCGCGCAGCGAGTGATCGAGGAGCTGAACCAGCCGGCCTTTGGGTTTTTCTGGAGCTCCACCTATACCCGCGACTATGTGCAGGGGGCCACAAGTCTCGATGAGGAGTTCGTGGAGTACCTGGAGCTGATGCGCAAGCACCAGGTGTTCGAGCGCGCCATTGTGATCCTGTTCAGCGACCAGGGTCAAACATCTGGTGACCTGGTCAACATGGCCGACGGGTTCCTCGAGGAGCGCTTGCCCATGCTGCACATTTACCTGCCGCCCTGGTACCAGAAGGCCTATCCGAGGTTCGCCTTCAACTTACAACACAACCGCAATCGCCTGACCTCGACCTTTGACCTGCACAACACCCTGAGACACATACTCTACCCGATGGCCTCCGTTCCCAAGGAGTTGGCCTCCCTGGTAAAGTGCCGCAACAGCCAGTCCCTGATGCACTTGATGCCGATGAACCGCAGCTGCGACGACGCCTGCATCGGGCTCCACTGGTGTGCCTGCAACGAGTTCTTGCTCGTGCCGAACAACATGGATGCCTACTCTCTGGGCAAGATGTTTGTCTACCACATCAACAAATGGATGCTTAAGAACCACTTCAACCGCTTCTGCCAGCGTCTGCGACTGGCCGAGCTGGACTACGTGGAGCGGATGGTGGTCCAGGAGCAGTCCCACAGGGGCATCAATAATTACCGCCTGCGGATTCACACCTTCCCCAAGGGCGGCATCTTTGAGACCACACTCCGCTATAACTTGGCGCTGGGTAAGATGATAGATATCAATGTGAGGGATATCAGCAGCCTGAACGACCACAAGAGCGGGGGTTGCGTGACGGACAGGACTGCTAAAAAGTTTTGCTTCTGCTATCCCAAACTTAAGGACGAGGACATGAAGATCTGGAGTACCTATAAGATATGACGACTTTAGTCTTATTTACATACACTAAATTTGAATGTGATCTAGTTAGAATTATTTTGGTTCGTTTAAAATAAATTTTTGCAATTTTTAAATGTTTTCCTTAAAAGGTAATGTTACAGCACTCAATGTCATAATGCCCACTCTCAGTGTCGGAAAACTCTTCGCAATGGAGTATATTTGGACTCTCTGCTTTTATTGACTTCGTTCAAGTTTATGTCTACCTTTCAATTACATTGGAACCTCCAATAAAAGCGCTCTTAGGCTAATCCGATTGCATGTAAATCTCTAGTGAAGTAAGATATAGAATTAAATTCTTCTAACCCTTAGTCTAGCAGGACTCTCGCAACCAATTGGTCCCTCGCACCGAATACGAAAACTCAACAAACCAGCATTAACAATACGCTTAGCCTAGCTCCCGATTATAAAACTATAAAACTTGTTAATGACACCTGACTACATGTACGAGTCGACCGGATATCGCTCGGCCTCCTCGAGCATGTGCCGGAAATCAACGGGCACCGGCTGGGTAACGTTTCCGGTTCCGGGTCTGCCGGGAACATGGCCGTTCATCATCTGGGCGGGATGCTTTCCGCTGCCCAAGGCACTGCCCCGGTTCTTGAGGTGTCCGTTCATCATACTAACGTGGTGACTAATCGTAGGCACCGCCCCGGGCACATTGGTCTCCAGATCGTGGAGAATGGCATCGGTCTGCTCATTGCGCATCATCTGGTCGCCCAGTGGGGCTGAGTCATCCGGATTATCGCCATTGTTCAACAACCGTTGAATGTGATTCCGAATAAGGCGCTCGAATTCGCGCTGCACCGACGGACTGTCCGTATCGCCATCGACCTGGGGAGTAAATCGGTGTGAGCGCCATGTCCTTCGGCTAACGCGGGCTACTCACGATCTGCAAGCGATTGCTGGTGTCCAGGATCTTGAGCATGGGCAGCGTCTGCTCGCGAAACAGCTCGAGGCGCCGGCGGAACGAAGATACTGTGTCATCTATGCGTCCTCGGCCCAGTTGAAGTTTGGAGCAATCGAGCAGGATAATGGGCGGGCGTTGCTTGTACTGCGGGATGGAAAAGCAGGAATTAAAACTTAACAAATAATATATAATGGAAATTACCTTGTTCTCAAAGTACTTGACTTGCTGCAAATTCCTGGGATAGCCATCTATGATGATTCCAGTTCTATCCCGCAACAGGCGCAGGTTGGTCTCCAGTAGCTGATTCAGCGACTTCTCCGGCGCCATATCCCCGGCGGCCAAGGACTCCTTGACGGCATAGCTCTCGGTATTGGCACGTGGTGCTGAGTCTGTGATGTTTCGCAAGAGGCGACCGACACTGGAAGAGGGAGTTATGGTCTTAAATGGGTAACATAGTGCATGGTATTTCTGTGAACCCACCTGATGTGTGCCCAGCCCGGGTTCAGACCAACGGCCTTCAGGCAGAGCGTGGCCTTGTTGCTGCCCGGACCTCCGATAACCCAGATAATGGGCGGTAGGCCGGTCTCATCCGAGCCCGGACGCAACTTTGGCTGCTTGGTGACGACGACCCCGCTATCGTCATCCGCACTGGTGGTGTCCATCTTCAAGGCAGCCACCGCCACGTTCCGGCCACCGTCGCTCCGGTCCAAGGCCAGGTCCCTGGCCAGAACGGTGCCGGTGGTATCGGTGTCGGTGGTGCTGGCCACATTGGTGGCGCTGCCTTCTGCAATTTGAGGCGCTTGTTGGACTTGACTTGGAGCGGTGTCAACGCTAACTATACTGCCGGGTATGTCATGCACCCCTCTGCCCATACCTGTAACTCCGTTCATCACCGCCTCTTGGTTCTCGAGGGTGCTGAGTATGTCGAGGACGGCGGTGCGAAAGTCTTTGTACACCTCTGTGGGAGCACGCTCACCGTTAACCTGCACGGAAAATTGGGGAATTTATGTAATTGTTAGTCCGTTGGCTTCTCCATTTTGATGTAAATGCAGTCGTACTTACGGCCAACAGCATGTCACTTTGATCAAAATAATCAGCGACTGGCATCACATTTTTAAAGAAATTTTCCAATTCCATTTTGGCTAAGGAGAGTACTACATGACCTAATTTGGCCCCGTAATCGATTTGTTTCTGTAGAACCGATTGACGCCAGGATATTAGAATCACGCCATTCACGACTTGTATCTGGAGGTGAGAAAAGAAGCGAGTCAGTGAAGAGATTACTTTTAAGCTTAGGCCCCAAGTAGCCTGTCTGCCCTAAGGGTTACTTCCCAAAGAATGTCCTACTTTGGCAAGTATAGGTCAATATGCTATAGTTAACGCCTTGTGTACGTGTACGTGACTCGGTACTCGGAACTCCCCAAGTACCTCTTGTACCGCCAGGTCCCCCAATTAGCACTCGCATATGTAATAGACAGTGAATGTGAACTTGGCTGTAAATCCATGGGAATTATGGCCGAACAAACACACTGACGGCGACCCATTTGCCAGTTAATTAGTTCAAATAGCTCAGCAGCAATTTACTGGGCAAATAAAGTGTGCGGCAACAAAAAGGGACTTCATAACAAACAGGGGCTCGGCGGGGAAGACAGCGCAAATTGGACGGACGAGTGGAAAGAAATTACCTTCTCCGAGTACTCGACAACGTCGCGCATGGAGCGTGGATATCCCGATATCAGGTATGCTTTGGCAGCTGGAGCCATTTTCATTTCCAACATCAGCACCTCGGTGACTGTTTTCGACGATAATTGCGAAAAGTCCTGCATGTCTGGAAATATAATGGAGGATATTTTAAAATAAAAACTCTAACAAATGTATCTTTCATTAGTGTACTAAATATTCATATAATTGCCCTCTGAAAATCGATCTGTGTGAACTGGCACATACGTATAATACAAATTAAAGGTCGCAAATTGTACACTATTGTAAATTTAACTACCCAACATTACGCAAACAATATACACTGTGTCTGACGCAGCAGAAGCCAAAAAAATCAAAATAGATATTTATTTAGCTTGACTAATTATACCCAGTATCTATAAGGTACAAGTACCAAACAAGAATATATGTAACAGTCAGAGGGAGCCAACTTCAATTACATAATGTATATATCAGCATCATCAGCCGAGTCGATTTAAACAGTCTGTCCGTCCGTTCGTATGACACCAAAGATACCAGAGACTATAAGGGCTAGAGCTACCAAATTTAGTAACGACTTTCTTATTAGTTGGACGCAATTCAAAATTGCTTTTAAATTTGGTCACGCCTATTACCGCCCCTATAAAAAAAAAAAAAAAAAACATAAATTTGCTCCACATTGTGCAGACTTACTTTTATTATTTATCCCTTAGACTCACGACAGACGTTTAGTCGCGTTTCGAACTGGGGCATAAGAGACTTTTAATATGCTTTTTGCAATAACAACTAATAGGATCTAACTATATTAGTTTTTTTTAGCTACTTTACGGGTGTTTTCTGAATTTAAATTTGGCTCTGAGTTTATTCCTAAGCTGTATTTCCATACATAAATAAAAATGTTTACGAACTAATCAAAAATATATTTCTTTATTTAGGCTTGCGATTTCTTGAAACGTGTTATGATGCATTCTAGATTAGATGGTTAAATTGATCCTGATTTGAGAATGATATGGCAATAAACATAATATAAATATTCGCGTTTGGAATCTCTCTCTCTCTCTCTCTATCTCTTGTAAGTACTCGAGCTCTCGACAATAGTACTTGAGCGACGTTCGGTTGAGGTACAAGAAATGTGAGTAATCTATTATTTACGACTTGATTATGATTTAAAAACAATTTAAAATTCTATACACAAAGATTATAATAAAAATTATTTCAGAACTAAGTTTAAGTACAGCGAAACTTTAAATTAATAATACTTAGAACTAAGAATTATAAGTCTTGTCAGGATTAAATTAACATTTTATTCTGGATTATCTTAAGAAACTTTTAAAATCTGAATAGTTTGAATCAAATATTTTGGGAATACAAGTATTAAGAGTAGGCGAGATTAAATGAAGAATTTCGGGATTGAAAAATTTAAGTATGTTCATGCTAAGATAAAAAAACTCAAGCTTGGCCCGATAATGAGTCGATTTATGAGTAAATTTCGCAAGAACCTGTTTTTATAGTTCAAATATGGGGTATATTCGTGTACTAAGCATATTCAAATAATATAATATCATAAATCTAATAAAATAAAGTTAAAAGCTTACCATTTCCCATTGCATATTGCTGCAGCAGATCCATCATATTGATGTGCGTTACCCCGCGTCGCTCCTGCATGAATGTATCGCAATGGGTGACCTTGCCACTACCGGGGCCGCCTAAAACAAATATCACTGGCACTTTGGGCGGATCGAATTTGATTTTTCCAGCATTTTGCATATCGATAGCGCCGACATTGGCAGAACCCAATCTTCCCGCCGCCGCGGCGGCCTCCAAGTCGCCAGCATTTTGGGCATTTCGATTCCGTGTATGACTGCAATCGTTGCCTTGTTCGCCGGTATCTTGTGCCGCGCTGGCATCTACAAAATTTCAATATTTATTAATAAACATAATTTATACTTAGATTATTTAACGAAATAA
Organism: Drosophila baimaii; assembly: GCA_018874675.1. Taxonomy (NCBI): domain Eukaryota; kingdom Metazoa; phylum Arthropoda; class Insecta; order Diptera; family Drosophilidae; genus Drosophila; species Drosophila baimaii. The sequence goes on along the minus strand of JAEIIU010055582.1, from coordinate 28,224 downwards.
ATAAATCAATGAGAGTATTTGAATATGTTTCCCTTTTAATATGATATTTCATTAGTATACAATCGTTGAATTCAGCAAATAAGTTGAAACTACATTATTGCCTTACGAATATTTGATTTTTTAAATAAAATGGAATAGAACTTAAGTCCAAGGACTCTCTAATTTCAATATCTTCCCTAGTAGCATATCGTTACATATATGTATGTATATATAATTTAATTTTTATAAAAGCATCTTTTTGGTTTCAAAAGGATTTGTACTGATATATGACCTGATGTTTTGGTGATGGTCTTTACTGACCTAATTTGCTAAATACAATTTTAATATCTTACAAAATGATATATTCTTAATAAATAATTAAATCGATATTATGACATGTAGATATTTTTAATAGCCTTAAATATATGCAAGTTTTTAATAAGCCAGAGAAATCTCAAACAATTTAAGAGCTTCTGCAATTTTTCCACTCTACGTATGGTTTTTAAGTTAATGTTCTTTTATTTCTGTGCAAAAGCAACAGTTGACCCTCAACAGGGCACCGTCGTGGCTGAAAACCGGAAACCGGATGTGTTGGCAAGTTAGTGCGACGAATCCCGGGGCCGGGTAACGTGCCAAGTCGGCATTAGCCAGCCTTCAAAGAGGCGGAAGCAATTTGCCAGGAATAGGAAATTAGTGTCAAAAGCACACGCACTCGACAAGGGAGCGAAAAGAAAACGGAGCAAATCGCGAAACACATCATTAAAACATGTTAAACAATTATTTAATTGTATGGCAACCGTATCTAGTATAGTGTGGAATGGCGTCACCGCTGAATTCATTCATGGAAAATCAGCTGCGGCCTGGCGGTTCTATAGCTTTCGATATATACCCCAGCTCCTATTGGTTCCCCCTCCGGTAATTTCACTTTCCCCCCCCCCCCCTGCAGCCCCCTTTCGTTCGGTGACATTTTTATTGATTTTTCTGCAGTTTTATTTAATTGACATGTTTTGTTATTGTTGCTATCCCTTTCCGGCGCGGGGTTTCCCATTTCCACTCCGTTCTCGTTCTAGTTTTCCTTTTGTTTTTGTGAGTGACGCGCATTTCAGGATTTATGTGTAATGTGCGCTGGCTTTGGTGGTCAACGTACATGTCCAAGGACCTGGCAGCCTTGGGTGGACAACGAGCCCAAGTTCCGATAGAAATTATAGCGTTGGGCAAGGTCTCGATTTTGCTATAACGTCACTTTAGACGAATAGGGGAATATCCGTATATATGTTTCGTAGAGCCTTGGTGTGGGCAGACTATTAAATATATACCAACATATATATTTCGTATATATATTGTGTAAAATCATTTGGTCAAAGATAATGGTTTTTTGCAATTGTTTTTTCCAGCAACTGATTGCTGTAATTTCAATTTCAACTGTCCCCTGAATTGTAGACAATTGAATATGTCACCGAGATTTAATTAGCAGGGTTGTTTCTGGGTATTCTTCCAATCTAATATTTTCTGTACCTTAAATCAAAATGGAAAGAAATGTTGACTTCGAAATAATGGTGATTTTATTTTGGAGAGCTTGATATATATGAAATCCCTTTGAAAAGGTACTTTATGGTATTACATTAATTGTAATTTCTTTTTAGATAGGATTAGGCATAGTTTGGGACACATTTTTAAGGAATTTATGTAGCACCCGCGATAATTAAACAAATCAAAACAAAATTCAACTGCACACATGGAAGGTGTAGAGTGCGGCTAAAAATTATATAAAAATCATTTTTGATAGAGGTTTTCTCTGTGTATGTTTATATACCAATTTATACAAATATATATTGATATTTATTGTTTACATATTTCACTCTTCATTTTACTCCAATAAAATTATTGTCTGTATCCGAAAAGAATGCAGCAAAATTTTCGATAAACTGCTGGGCTTTGCCAAGAAGTATGCAGCAGAAAACGAGGAACTTTGCAAGTACACTAGCCTCCCTGGCTTCATCATCTAAAATTCATTGCCACAAAAACTAATGAAAACTTGTGTGTTACAAGTAGTCCCCCTGGCGTGTTCGGCCCGCCACTCATTAGGGTTCTTTTTGTTATCTTGTGGCCGTGGAGAGGCATTGCTAATCTTTGCTTACAGATCTCCCGGACGGGGCACATTACTCACCTGTGTCTAAACAAATACCCATTATCCATTCGGTGGCCAGTATAGCTGAATTTTCGCAATTGTGTTTTCCGTAACGCGCCCGCCCCGCGTGCACTCTCACTAGCACACAAAAAGGAGTATTGTGTTTTAAAAAAATATATATATCGAATATATATCGAGTTTTCCCCGAGCTAGAGTTCTATCCGAATACTGGTGGCATTCCACAAATGATTTGCACTCTGCAAGCGAGTCCGTCCATGACTACCGCATATGCCATGTGTATATTATAAATTTGTGTACATTTATTGCTGGTATCTCTGGGATACTTGTTCTCGCGTTTTATCGTCGGCAACACGCACCACAACGAACTGCATGACGTTGCCGGTTTTATGTTTGGGCTCCTGATTTCGATTCGATTCCGCTGGGTTTCTATTCTGTTCTGATTTCCGCGGGTTCAACAAACCGGGTTAGGTACGCCTCGCCGAGCGTCCGAAACGAAACTGAGTTTCGAAATTGACAAGTGACTCGGTTTTTACCTCGACGAGCCGATTCACCTGGTCACTTTGGTTGCCCGGCGCGCGTTTCCAATTAATGAATACTTTATGAGTTCCAGCAGTTTCCTGGCCACCACTCGTATCCACATGCGATTCCAGTGGGGCGCGCGGTGGGGTTCCCTCCCTGCCCCCTTGGTCCGCTGGAAGTTTCACGCACGGCCTTAGCTCCTAACATCCTTGGAGCGTTCTCACCACCCACAAGCCGAAGCCAAGCCCAAGCCCGCCCCGCACATGTCCGTGTCATTCATGGGCCGCCATTTGTTTATGCGCTCCAAACAAAGTGCCCGGTATCCTGAGTCCTGTGTCCTGGAGCCAGCAGTGCGTTTCTCACACATTCTGCCAACATGCGGCTTCCACCAGCTCTTCAAAACACTCTCCATGTTTTCGCTGGCAGTCTAGTGTCCTGGCGTGCTGGTGTCCTGTCGCCTATGTTGATTGTTGGTGTCATTTTAGTTTTTGTTTTTTTAGGTGTAAATAAAACCCACGACTTGCAGCTGTTCAGGTTGAAAGACGAAATGGAAATCAGTGCGGGCGAAAATATAGTCGCAAGTCTATGAAATAATTTAATATACATAGTTATGAGGAAGCAGAACAGATAATATTATTTAAATAATATGACACAAAATATTGAAATTTTAAGCCATTTATTTATTAGCCAATTGGCTAGATAAATTTAAGATATTACTGCAACAAAATTGATAGATACATTCCTCGGGCATAGATTATGTTTAAAATTGATTTATAATTGTGGGGGTATTAGGAAATAAATATAAGCAAAAAACTTATTTAAGTTGAATTCATAATTATATCAGAGAAACCCATTTTTTTTTAGCTAAGAGCCCATGTAAATTAAGTATACCATATTTTTGGCTCTGCAACTACATTTTTTTAGAAAGTCTAGGGCAAAAGAGAAGGACATGTACCCGAACTTCAATTAAATAAACTCGTAAAATTCCTATAAAATACTAAACATTATGAATTAAATTCACAAATAAATACGCAAACGAACCGAACCTAAAAGCACATCCCCAGGTATACTGGCAAAGTGTTCAGCTATCATGAGTCTGCTATATGATATGTGTCCATTCTGAAGCAATTTCATGAGCAATGTCAGCGATGGCAGCAAAATTGCGCAATCATAGCGCCACACAATGGCAATAGGAGCTAAATTGAAAAATCCCGCGGGAAGGAAGGCTTCGATGGAGTGGTTACGTGATGTGCAGGATTTTCCAAACAATGAATGGGAACTGGAACACTGGCCCGTGATGGGTGAGCATTCAATTAATATTTCACACTCTTAATTGGCCTACATTATTTATTTCGCCCCTAGTTGCGGTTCAATTTCGTCGACTTTTGGAGGAGGTTTGTGGGTAAATCCCTGGAGCGCGGACAGCTGTCAAAAATTTCAAAATGTGTTCAATTAAAATTCAATTGAGTTCATTTTCTCTGGGCTTTTCGAAGTTCGAACCGGGCATGGCGGGGGCATTGGACACTGGGACACGGAACAGAGGTTGATTAGGCCCGGCAAGGACACCGAAAGAAGTTCAAAGCTCAAGGAAACTTCATATCGATCAAATTGGTCTCATATCGATCCGTGGACAACCACAGATGCGACGCCTAATTTGTTGGAATTTGTGACATGTCATGTGCCGTCGACACAAGGACAGCGGCAGCAACAACAAGGATAACAACTGCCGAATCGAACTGAGCCAGCGATTGACATTGACACCCACACCCAGACCACCAGGCCAGACCAGGCCAATGGGACCTGGATTTCCAACTTATGCGTAAAGTAAATCCTTCGCAATGACCAGCGCCGGCGACCACAACTGGCCGACAACTCGCTCGTGTCTCGTGCTCGTCCTTGGGGCTGTTGGGCGGGTCCTTTGGTTATTAAATGCCTTTTCAAACTTAATTAAGGCTACGCGTTTTGGCCAACGTGTGTACACAACTGCAGACGGGTGCGGTCAACTTAGGGTTAAGCAATTCGAACCGAACGTATGTGATTAAGGCTAAGGGCCGCGTTTGTTGGCGACGAAAGCCGCCAAGGATGGGTAGAGATGATGACAGCCCCCTAATTTAAAAAATCATACAAATAAATCATTAAATTGTGCTAAGGACAATAATAAATAGCCTGCGAGCCTCGAGGTAAGCCATGTGAAATAAAAGATGAGGTCAATTGAATTTAAAAACCAGAACGTTCAATAATTTAGTAGTACGTTTGGTGCAGGGACAATATATAACCCATAATAACGCCAGGAAAAAATATTCAATAATAATCATGCACAGTAAAAGGGGGTGAGATGATTAAAAGCTTCCTGGATTTTAAATAAATACTTTGGTTATTATGACCACTTATTATAGCAATTTTATTGATTTTTATTATAGGAAAACTAAGCAGATGGATTAATATTATTTCTGCATAACTAACTAACTAATAACCGGAATCAAGATCTAATCTCCGTCTATAATTAGATACAAGTCAAATCGAGCATCTCCTCTGGCACTCTCCAGCATTTATAAATAGGTTCCCCCGTCATCGGAATCAAACCTGTCCTCGCCTGGTTAATGGTCTGTCCTTCAGGGACTATTTGGGCTAATATAGCCATTCAAATGTGATTAGGGGCTTGAGTAAAATATTTACAGATCTCATACCCGGCCGCTAAGGACTTGTGTTTTTCTTAGTGCATTCGTACTCGAGTGCCAGCCCATCCTAATGTGAAAGTTATCAATTTTTAATTGTCAACTGTAAAGTTCCCAAAGGCGGGCGTGTCAATCAAATAGAAAACTCCGAAGGCTATTGGGCACATTCATGTATTCCTCTTTGAACTTTTAACTGTCTGAATTTTTGATAGTCCCCCGAAAGTTGTTTTCTGTTTGTGTATACATATTGATTCGCCATAAGGACACTCGCATCATTGATGAAGATGATTAGGTCGCGCAGTGCCTTCAAAGAATTCCACAGAACAAATTTATTCACTTAACCCGAATCAATAAAATATAATATCACTGGTCGTAATTCTACAGCTGAATGTGACTAATTGCTAGAGTCTAGATAGCTTGAAATAGAACTCCTTAGCTCTTGTTTGCCATCTCTCCGCTGGGCGAGTAGGCCTGGTTCTCGTATCCGGCAAAGTTCCCCAGCACCATGGAGATGCGCGAGGGCGAGTGCTGTATGCCGTTTCCGGATTTGTCATCCGGTCCTCCGGGCTGTCCCTTGCCACTGCTGGTGGGCAGGACAAAGTTGGCGTTGCGACACCGTCGGTACAGGAAGAGTCGCAGCTTGAAGAACACAAAGAGCAGGACATAGATGAAACAGGACAGCAGAAGCACGCCCACGACTGTGACGAAGGCACTCTCGGGATGGCTCCAGTCAATCACGTGATAGATGTAAGGCTTGCCTTTCCTAAATTAAAATAGTAACGATGTAACTTGTGGGTGGGAATATAAACTATTTAAACTTACTTGTTGATGCCCCCGCACAAGTGGTAAATGTACGAGAAGATGGCAAACACAACCCCAAATAATACTGGCAGAAACATGTGCAGCAACCTCATGGGATGTGCCACGATCCACAGATCGATGAACATGCAGATCGAGTTGAAGGCGTGGGTGAGCACATTCGTAGCGTCCAAGTTATTCTCCTTAGCTACAAAATACACAACAAAGTCAGATATAAATCGTGATAAACCTGCAGGTACTACTCACCATCATACAGAATCCCCCAGTAGATAATGGTGATGACTATAGATAAGACCAGAGATATAATATGCATGCCCCAATAGACTCGAAAATAGCTGAAGGAGCTCTTAACATTCAAGAGTTTATCTAGAAAATATAAGAAATATTTTGCTTTTAAAGGCATTCCCAAGGTAGTTAAGTAGCTACAACTCACCCGCATATTCTGGATGATAATGCCAAACGGTAACTAGCACAGCACCCAATAGGTTCGTCAGCATGCACATCCATATGCCCCAGTTGGTCATGTAGATGAAGTACAGCCAATAGCTGCTCTCATCATCTGCTTCTGGCCACATTGAAGTGATGACGACGACCACAAAGAACAAGGCCATGAACCAGCGGTAGAATAAATATGTCATACTCTTCGAGCATGTTTGCCACTAAAATGGATTTGAAATAATTAATTAAAATTATATTTTTAAGAAGTAAGAGGGTAAAGACCACAAGTTACAAGCTAAAAACCTTAAAATAATAGGTTTTGGTGGTAAATACACATCAATAAATTAAGAATATTATAGAAATCTTTATACATATACATAATATGTATTATATATCCCTACATCGACGTCATTTTTGAAATGGAATTTTTATTATATGTTTATCGAGATGGCAGGAAAATAACCATTTTACCATTTTTTCCAACTGCATTCAATGCAGACCCTACATCTGCCAGCTGGACATCCCAATTTTTTTTTTAGATGTTTGCATTTTTTTTGTGCATTCTGCTACCCATAATAAGTGACAAAATTTGATCGGTTCCGATGATAGAGATATAAACAGCTGACCAAAGCTATAATACTTTAGGTATATTACTTAGTAAATAATATTTAATACTAGGTATAATAAATCTAGTTCCAAATTAATACTTTCTAAGGGTAAAAAAAATGGAATAAAGCTGAATTTCCAGAAAGAGCATTAACTAATGCTAGTATATATTTATCATTGAATCATTGAATTATTTTGATTAGACAGCTTGAGAAGTTTTAACCTTTAATTTCCAAGGTTTTGATTTTCCCCACACACCATTTATATAAGTAATACTATGAAGCTTCTCAAAATGGATTGCACCAATCGCATGTTTAAAGTATTGTTTTCTTGACAGGCCACAGAGTTTGTAACGGCTTGCTGCTTATGAATATTTCAATAGTTTAATTTAGAATGCACGGGCAATCGGTGTACAGAAGTCAAAGTGTACTGTCATATATATCCGTTAGTGTGTGTACATTGGTAACCCTCTCTCTGTTGATACAGTGAATAAGAGAGTTTATTAAATATTCTCAAGGCAAGAGCTGTACAAAATGGACACACGCCCATTGTCTTTTACCATTTGGTCGGGCGTTATGAGACAATTGACAGTTTTCTCAGATGGACAAAACAGAAAAAATTCTTTTAGAAAAACACTTCAAGGGAGACCCGAATTTTTCCCTTCTTTGAAATTACATAAAAAAGTGTATATTACTTATATTTCATAGAAAATGATTAAGTACTTCGTTACAACATTTCTATGAGGTTTCGATGAGGCTTTATAAAATGTTTTCTGTATTTCAATATAGGCCTACGCGATTTTCAGTTGCTAAATCTATTTGATGTAATCTTACAAAATCCCACATAGCCAAAGCTCACCTTATTGACCTCGATGCGGACACTGGCCAACACTTTAAAATGCCCATCATGTACATTGACCCGCGCCGCAAGTGCACCTCAAATACGAAACTAAACAAACACCTGCCCAGTTGCGTGTCTCCAGTAGGCGTTTTAGTCGTAGGCCCAAGGACGCTGCTATTTGTACTGTCATCGAACTATTTAAATTGGCCCATACCCGGGAGCAATCCTTACCTGCGACTTGACGAAGTCATCGGGCGTGTCGTGGTCGAAGCCGCAGCTTTTGCGCTGGAACTCCTTCTTCACGGGGTGCACGATCACCTGGAGTTTGCTCATCTCGGTGTCTTCACTGTCGATCGGGGTCTAAGTAGTACAGCTAGAGCTTATGCAAGCAGTCGAGGCCAGCAACGGGGATTCTCCAAACAGTTATGCAGTTGAATCCGACTTCGAAGGTGCCATTCTCTTCGCAGGCTTATACTATTTATCTTGATGTGTTAAGATCTGGAATAATTAGTGAGAACATGTATTTTAATAGATATAAAGGCTCAATATTTGCCAGAAATCTCTTATGTTGTGAATTGAGCTAAATATTAATTTTTTTCCGAAATGTGGCATTTATTTGGTATTAATATTTTAATGAATCTCAACCATAAAAAATTTGTATTTGCCCTTGCAGCGTCACATTGCATGTTAGAATTGCATTCGTTTGAGTAAGAGATATAACGTAGTGGTTGAATATGAAAAAAAAAATAGCTAGCATCCTTTTTAATATTACATAAAATGATATGAGTAGAAAATATATATTTAACTCAAAAATAGGGTAGATTTCGATATATACCGCATTGTCACGGTCTTTATATTTCCTGTATACGAGTCAGGACTTTGGGCACCACTGATATTAATATACTAATAAAATTATTTATACCAAAAAACAGACGGAACAGTGACGGTCATATTATCGGACGACATGTTTTTCCATTATTATACGAATACTAATAATAATTGACTGAAGGAACGAAGACGTCGCCCACTCATTTTTATTTGTGTAAAAGATAACTCCACTCTAGAGCTCCAACGATCGACGTTCCTCCGATCCATTGGCATCTCAGTTTGTGTTTGGTATCTGACCCCGCAACGAACATTGGTACTTCGAGCCGGATTTCTTGCATTGACCATACAATATAAATATATTATATAGGTGTATATATCTAAATGGTTTTATAAGTAACAGACATCAATATATTTATGCTTATTGGGTGCTTATTCATTTATCGAAAAACAAAGTAGGTGATCTCTTTCGTATCATAGTAAACCTGGCCTTTAAACTCATTGACATTTTTTTCTGATTTCACTTTCGGCACTACTCACTTTCAGTATAGTCAAATAGTAGAAACGACCGGACATATCCCCGAAATAATTCGTATAAAAACATCGCAATAATATTTTTGTTGTAATGGAGTTGGCTAGAAAATGTATTAAACCTGTCTGGCGTCCAATGGTGTTCGGTGAGTAGGTAATCATTGTATGCGGACCCACATTATATCGGTCATTGTCTTGGACAGTGGCTCGGACCTATTCCGATAAGCCGGTGCGAAACCTGATCCAGTTTCCAGTTGCTAAGATCCAAACCGGGAAGTCTAAGTACATGATGGCCCACGTGTACATTCACGGAGAGATGGCCAGTGCCAAGCAAGTGATCCGTAGCAACGCCAAGGCCAAGTACCATCGTAAGTTGGCTTCTAACCAGAGGTGCTCAAAGCTGCCATTAGACTTTTCACGAAGATCAACGGGCTTCGGCAAGCATTTAATAAAATCCGAATGGCTTAGGGCACCTAGAAACCAAGTGTAAGCAGCTCTGCATTAATCGTACATCCCCCTTTTCAGTTGATGTTTATGATGAATTGAAAAAAGAGGCCGAGGAAAAGGGCTTGTGCACCCAAGGGCTTGGCGGGGGCTACTTGGTCCACGACAAAGATAAGAAGTATATCAAACTCTACGGGAAATCCCAGTCCATGGGCAAGGCCGATCACGAAGCTGCTAAAGAGGTATTGATGCCCCTGCACGAAGGTTATAAGATCGATGCCGAGTCTGGCGACATGGAGCCCTAAGTCCGCCTTGCTCTTTTGTAGTTATTATTTCGGGGATTATTTCGGACTGCACACTTGAAGCAAATGTTCAAAATTACACCGTTAGCTAATTAAATATTGCAGAAATTGCAAGTTAAGAATGTGAAGAATTTTGATTCTTAGCCTTTATAATACCCTTTCAGTTATAGATGAGTAACTTAAACATTTTACCGCAAATTTACAAACACTTTTTTTAAGGGCTTGGGTAACCACAAGGCGTTACTAAACTCCCCTGGTTTTTGGAACCGGGCATCCGTAACCCCTTGGCCTGACCCAGACACAGGCAGGTTAGTAAGCAATGTGCAAAATGCGAAACGCAAATTGCGAAGCCGGGCGAGCTGGGCCTACTAGTCTGTTTAATCGCGCTAATAATGCCACAATTGTGTGACTATTCATATAATTATACGGAGAGCAGCGCTGGGGGACGGGTGCCATCATTCATGGATCAATTTACCAGATAGTTCATTCGCTTCGTCGAGCACTCTATTATCATGCAGTCAGTGAATAATTATTCGCTTCACCAGGGAAAAGAGAAACCCTCCCCACACTTTACTGTGTATTCTCTGGCATTGGCTGTCCATTAATTGCAAAAATAAAAATATTAACTTGCGCAATAAAAATGTATTAATTAGCCCCCACCACTAAGGTCGGACATGAACAAAAACAGAACCCGGTTTTGGCCTATTGGGGTGTAGGTCGGTCACCGAAAGAGCCGAGTAATGAGCAAAGTAGTTAAGCTCTGAGACGAATTTACAACAATCTGCATGATACGCTCTGACGAGAGAAAAACGTATAAACTACTTTATTGTTGTGACTATATTACCTTGAGGGCCTTCGTCGTTCCCGATAAGATATGACGGCCGTTTCGAAACAAAGAAAAACTCCCTAAGATAATTGCAAAGAATACCTAAACGTGGCCTGGAATAACACAACACGAGCTAATACTAGCCCCAAAATTCAGAACAGGGAATCATAAGACGTCGTACGAATTGCAATATCATTAAATATCGAAGAACACAAAGAATATTCCTAATTATAGAATACTCTTAGGTAAGAAAATGGAACTGTTCCGTTAATTTATAAGAAAAGAGACGGTGCGACCACTTAATTCGTATTGCCAAGTGGTATCATTATTAACAACAGCTGTTCCGTCCGAAACTCTAGACCCTGACTTCAATATAGTCATCATATTCACGGCAATTTCGTTAGTTATACAAACACCGGGCCATACGCGCCCGAGCTATTATTACTTCGCCGGAGCTTTACTCTGATATAAACATTTTCGAGTGCGATGTTCAATGTCCCTGAACTTGCACGAACGACACGCTAATGAAACTTTTCAACGAGAAACCAGGCAGGTGGCCCATTCGGCTAAACAACTCCAAACAATCTATGTACCCTTGGTGGCCAAGACAATTTGGAGTCTCTTTAGTGTGCATTTTATTTACACGCTTTTTCGACTGTCGCCTGTGCTACATTTTCGTCAACAAAAGAGAAGAGAAACCAGCATTAAACATATGTTCACAGTGCGTTTCGGAATAGTAGGTCAACTGGTATTTTCAGTCAATATCAGTGGCTACTTCAATTCCCACAATTCCCATACTAACTTTAAAAGCTTCGCGAGATATTATCAGAACTGGCATCATTACTAGTAAGAGCGTCTTATTTTTAAGGCAAGTTTAAAATAAGTTGGCTTTGACGTCCATTAGTTGTGAAACGCACTGTAGGCAAATAATATATAGGTTTATGGCTCTTGAAGTTTGTACCACATTGAACCGAAAAAAACTCGTTGACCTTTACAAGCTGTGTAAATAAATTTTCGTCTTGAATGCAGTCAAGCAACAGCTTTCGGGTGAATGGCAAGTCGAAGAGCCAATCTTTAGATTCCCATATTATCCGTCAAGATCCCCAGGGCGATTAGATAAGACACGTCAGCCACTAGCCGCTCGGTCCTATTAATTCACCATCTTTTCAATCACTCTAATAGAAAGTGAAATCAAGAGTTCAACGCCACATTGGAAGCATTTCTTATGTTAATGACAAAAGCGTAGCCAAAACAAACTTTCTTATGGTTTTGAAGTGGATGCCCAAGAGGTTTCAGTCAAGAGACCGACAAAATATCTTCATAAAAATTCTTGAGTTTTTTTACAGACGTTAATTAGCCAATTATTGGATACTGATTGGCCATATACAGACATAATTAGTTGATTGGTAATGAAAATGGTACTAAATTAAATTATCTTTTATTACTTTGTGTTCGCAATAAGGCACTTAAAGCCGATATAAGAAATAAAAGAGTAAGCTCAAGCTATACGAGATATTCTCTTTTACAAAACAAATCCGGTTTTTAAGCAAACCCAATTGTAGGATTGAACGAGGTCAGTTCTGATATAAAAGGTGTCAATAATTAATTAACGAATATGATCAGTAAGCGGAAGCGAGCAAATATTAAAAGTGTTAATGATTATATAAACTTTTGTGAGAATATAAAAAACATAAACCAATGTTAATGGTCCAGTTCTCCACAACAGCAGAGATTTCTCACCAAGCCGAGTAGGCCGCAGAAAAAATGCCGACTAACTAGTTTGCTAATAAATGCCGGTTAATTAGATAACAGTAATGATTTTATGTGTATTCAAACCCCACTTTTGCACATTTTACATGGCTAGGCTCACCTTCAACTAATTGCAGGCGGGCATTCGAGTATGAATAACGTTTTGGCCGAATCCGATTTGCCGCTCCTTGGAATCGCTGAGTTGTTGTTTTTGTTGTTGGTGAGCAGGAAACTTATAATCGTTCACTTAGTTCGCTTTTTTTTCATTAACGCTTTTTGGGGACGTGCCTAAAATTTCAAGCGTAACGTTAAATCCAATGAGCCAATATATATGCAAAGCTAAAGCCATGAAAGTTAAGACTCAACTGTAATGTATGTACATACAAGAACGTAAGAATTTGCATGAAAACCCAAAGAAGGCACGAGGTTTATTCTTTATTTGAAATTTAGGCAAAAGTGTCAAGAGAAACCATTCAAAGAAATCGAACCACTTCTCAGCAAAAACAGAAATAAGAATCAATTTCTTGTATAATACTAAAGAATAAAAAACCCCACGTATTTACTTAATTATATGTATTTTTCATCGCACAAAAAAAGAAAACATTTTCCTAGAATTTCAAGCAAGCAAACACGGACTGAGGGAGATATTTATAAATATTTATACTTCAACTTGGGAACCTAGTACTCAAGCACTTTAATATTAAGCCAATACCTATTGCAAAATCTTCTTAAATAAATATTGGCTTAGAGATTTCAATTGATTTGGCATGCAAATATTGCCAAAGTGTGAATTTTAGCTAGTTATACTATCGAATTTCCACACATCTGAAGAATCCACTTGTAAAACCAAAGCTAATTGCTATTTCTGACTATTACTTCATGCTTCACAATTATTAGCTACCAGTTTTCTTAGTTTCCAGGGATTCTACAAAATAGTTTCTAACACAAACTCCACAACTTTCAACTTCAATATACATACATATGTACATATAAACATTGTTAGATCTTTGTTCACTTTTTAAAGATTGCCAATAGCAATTTATTGTCTGGAATTATAAACGCAGCTCGGCTTGGTCTGGATTGGCTTTTATGTATTTTTGGCCCGGTGGTAATTTCTATTTGGGTCACCACAGCAACGGCAACAACAACTTTGCATAACGGTATCTAGTCGTTTTCGAGTTTGTTTGCTCTGCCTTGCAATTTTTTTGTTTTTTTTTAGTTTGGCAACAACAATACTTTGCATTCACGCGCCAATGCACAAGAACATCCAGCAGGCAGCAACAACAACTTTAATAATACTACTAACTAAGGTGGAGAGACACGCACCGAACGATTGAGGTTTGCAGAGAGCGGAGCTCAAATCACGACTTCTCATAGCGAAGCACGTACCGCGAATGATCGTGGCTTTCTGCGGTGGAGCGACTTTGCTGCTTACTTCGAGTCCACCAAAATAGTGACGATGGCACCTTCAAGTCCAAACATTTTTGTGACGATTAATGGAAACATTAACGTCAAATAAATACAAAATAATATAGCTAGTTTATAATATTTTAGTTACACAGCTAAATATTTTGCACCTTTCTACCGAAAAGAAAACTAGTTAATTCCAATTATTAAATTATTATTATCGTATCAGATTTTAAAATGTACGACTCAATATAGTAGTTTCCTTGCGCACCACACCCTCGGTGCTTATCGTCACTACGTGGACTTCCGTCCACAGTGCTATCGTATATCGTAAGCGCAGACGCGGCTGCTGCGCCGTCGACGTCGACGCAGCCAGGTGTGCTGGCGGCTATGTTTGCAAATGTGTGTGTGAGAGAGAGAAAGAGGTTCGCTCCACGTTTCTGTTGGTATACAGAGAGAAAAATGGTTTTATTTAGCCAGCTCACCTGTTTCCTATAAATGGATTAATTTTTATGATATTGTCCTTATATAGAGGTTTCTTAATCACAGTAAATATAGTATTAATTTAATATCTTAAATATGTTCTCTTCAAATCTTTTATTAATGGAAAAATATCTTCCGCTATAGTTCACAAGTGACACTACAAATGACTGATTTAAAATGATAACCTAAGTCGGACTATATAAATGAAATGCAGCGTATTGTTTCTCGTGATAGTGATCAGCATTCATAAAATTGGAAAACCAATTCAATGACCCCCATTAATTAAATTGGAAAACAAATTTAATGATCATTGATAATATTTTGCCGATGATAGCGAGAAAATAATTGCAACAAATAATGCATAAAATATATATAAAATAATATATTAAGCAAGGTTATTCAGTCACATTCTCATACAAAACACGACGAAATTGTGATTTATAGAATAGAATTAGAATTTTTCTCTGTGTAGCGATATTGTCAGAACGATAAAAGAACCATAAAACAGAGTACGATGGATGCTTTCGGCTCAGCTTTCTGCCCTTCTCTGTTATCCACTTTGCGCTTAATTACTCGTTCATCTAAGTGTGTGTTTTGTGTGTGCTTTTATTTGGCAAATGTTTGAGAGCCAAAGAAAAATACAAGAAGTTTTTAGCTGACGGTACAGTTTGGTAAAAAGAATAGGAATGCTTTACTATTGGCAATGTCTTAATGCCAGCAGTGCAGTTTTTTTATAGTTATTTTAAAGAAAGAACTAAATACTTTCCGTTCTTGTTAAAAACTGGATTTGTGGTCTAATTACAGATTTGTAATGAAAATGTTGAGTCACAGCTTCATTGAAAAAGCACAAAAGTCTCGGAACTAGGTTAGGGAAGTGAGCCACAAAAATATATTTCTGGTTACCTAATTCTTTGTGTCATTGAACCTGATTCACTTCTCCATGTGAAGCTTTCAAGCCATTATGTTTGGCAGTGCAGAGTAATTAGAAGGGAAAGAAAAGAAGTGTAGGAAACAGAAGAAATATTTAATATAAATTACTGAGCGACATTTAAGAATTTTATTATATATTCCCAAGAACCAACTTTTTTGGTCATTGTACTGACTCAATATTCTACTTAATAATTACTATTTTATTAATTTGTATTGACTTTATGAATAAATGACATCGTTGCTTTAACTATTCAACAACATAATTCCCTTAGTTTGAGATTAAGATAATTTAAAACATACGAAAAGGAAGTATTTTAGCTAATAATTAGAGATAATTTAAATGCATTTTGGAAAATAAGATTTATGTAAAGCTTTTCTAGTATCCAAAAATGTTCAGTTTAAGCTAGCATTTATTTTTTTTATATTCTGTTCTGGCTACCATGTTAAATATACAGTCGATCTTAAATTTTGTCATAGGCTCGTCACCCTAAACTATAATTAGTAGCTTTTAAAAAATGCTATTTAGAGAAATTAAATTTGTAAAATAATACCCTTTAGCTAGCAAACTTTGTCTCATTTAGATAAACTAAGTAAGTATTAATATATTGTATTTTTTTTTCGGTATCCCCAATTTACATAGTCTCCAATGCCGGCGGCACTTATTTCATTAAAATCTCATCAGCTTCTTATGTACATTTCTTTTATTTCGATTTTCGTTATATGTTGTCGTGTTATAAGTTTATACAATTTCATAGTTCTCTGAATGCATCCCGTATAATGTGATGACACCAATAGAGTATTTCAACAATTTCATAATTATACTATTCAATCCATAAATGTAGTAACAAAATCTTTGTTTATTAGCCTAACTAAACCAATTCAACGTTAAGGAACCAGAAGATTAAAACTTACAATAGCAAATACTAGACATAAATAAATGCATGCGAGTGTGTGTATGTAGGAATAATATGCAATGCTGGTGATACTTATAGAGTCCTATAGAAGTGAGGGTGCTAATGAGGCGATATTCATGTAAGTGATCTCTCTCATATCAGACCGACCGAATGCGGGGACCAGACCACACTGAAGGCCCGGTTGAACATCCTCTTCAGCTTGTGCAGGCCGAAGAGCAGCATCCAATAGCAGATGATGAGCAGAAAGATGCCCACAAAGGTCACCAGACAGCGCTTGGGTTGGTTCCAGTCCAGGATGGGATACACGTAGGGATTGCCAAATCTGCAGGAAATTAGGTAACTGATCAGTATCGGAACTCAGCCGAATGCGGGTGGCATGAAGTACTCACTCATCTGTGCCGCTGCACAAGTGATAGATGAGGGTGAAGACAAAGAAGAAGATCGCCAGGCTCATGCTGTACACCATATGAAGGACCCTTAGTGGAAACGCCACCACCAGGAAGTCGATCAGCATCATCACAGTGTTCAGTCCGTGGGTGATAATGCTAATGGCCGGGAAGCGCATGGGTTTGTCTGAAGAATTCCAAAATCATGTTAATAAGGGCAATCTAAGGATAAAAATTACGACTCTACTCACTCATCTTGCCGTGGAGAAACACCCAGTAGACCGTCGATATAATCAGCGCCAGTGATAGGGTCATGTTGTACAGCCACCAGTATATCTTCAGACCCCTCGAGGTCTCCGCCTTGTTACCGGATTCCTGCACCAGGCTCCGGGTGTTTCTTAGGTCAAAGTGCCAGCAGGTGACCTGCACTGCCGAGATCAGCATGGTGATCGTGCACAGCCCGTATCCCCAGTTGGTCATGTAGATGAAGAACTTGCCATCGCAAAACTGAACGATCATGCACATGATATACACGCCCAGGAAGAACAGGGCCCAGATCCATCGATAGAGCAGGTATATTGTGTTGGTGTCATCTTTTTGCCACTGTTTGGAATAGGAAAAAATGGATATGCGTTATATTTTATATAGAGTTAAGTATTTGTAATTACTACGAACAAAGTGAAGTTTCAAATATACATACATATATACGGCTGTAAATATTTTAACTGAATCTGCGTTCTAAACTCGCTTACATTGTTGATGGCCAGAGTACAGAGCCTATCAGGGATTTTCCTAATAGTCCTTATCGCGGTCAAGTATCTAACCCTCATACGCTGATCTGTTGCAGGTTTATGTTATGTATTAATTAAAATATTCCACACCTTTGCCCGCTCAAATTAACAAAAACAAGCCGTAAATGATTATGGCATCTCCTATCACGACATTCTGCTTATCACTCTCTGAATGACGTAGTCAGAATTGGGCCTGTCTAGCTAGTCACACTTTGGTCGGCCTTCGAACTGAAGTCTCCTGCCTACGCGTGCCTAATACTAATTAAATTAGTTTGCTTTGTACTTAAATTTGGCGGAAACGGAATCATTTGAGTCGATAGATTACACGGTCCTCCGTGGATATTTATGGACACCGCCCGATAAGGTCTGGCTGGCAAATATATGGCGGTAAGCTCCAAAACTATATTATTTTCTGGTTCCTGCTTTGCTTTGATTAGCTTTCTATCTGCGAATATGTGTAATTCTTTTATGGCAGAGTTCCCAGAACTTTTTTTGCGTAGCGTCTGGGCATAACTTTTGGGGGCGATTCGTTTCGGGGGTATTTTTGAAGTGACTCACAATGTTGTTATTTTGATTAGCTGAATAATAATGTTTATTTTGACTGCCTATTATTAATGCTCGCGCACTCATAATGAAACGTAAAAAACGGGCGATTGCTCTGTGCAAAGTGCAAGATAACTAAGGTTTTCTTATCGCAGTCAGTATCTAGATAGCGTAAGATTGCTGACTTTTATCCAAGTAACACTTACTCGTGTGTTTGTGAAATAGTGGCTTAAGTTGTGTTGTGTGATTTTGATATGCGTGTGTCTGGGCATCGATCAATATTTATAAAAGTTGTTTGTTTGCACAACTTTCATTCATAAACATTCTGGTAAATACATAACTTCGGACCAATATGGGTTACTGTTCTGACGTTACTATGCTTTTGCTCTACTCTATTGTTTGGCGGGGCCCAGAATGCTCAACACTTGGGTGATCTATGTGGGCACAGCTTTTAGTTAAGTCACGCTAATTAAATTCGAATGAATTAACATGACCTGCGCGTGTGTATATGCTCGAACATGTCGCTCTAATTAGAACTGGTATGCCGTCTTTCTTTAATTTTATTTTGTATTCTTAATTGTAAGCAAATATTATGTATTCTTCCCTTGCTCCATTAGGTTGTAAATTAATTTCACCTGTTTCTCATACGAATCTATATTGTTTCTATGACATTTGTATGTAGTTACCATGGCAAAGTGGTATATTGTTAAAATATAATATGCATTTGTCATTATTTTCTTTTCTATCTCATCTTATGAACTATTTCCGGTCACTGAGAATTACACGTTTACAATTTGATACAGAGTTAGGCTCTGTATTTCATTTTGGCTCACACTATTTACTTTTAAGACACATTCTACGTATATTTTGTTTAATTTACCCCCTTCACTGGCATTATTCTTATCAGTAATATTTTTATATTGCACTTATCTAGTTTGTCTCGCAGATAGTTCAGGAGTACGTCATGGCCTGTTTAAAACACGAAATTCGCGGAATTTTTCGTGAGAATTTTGGGGGCTACCCTTCCCATTTTTGGGTGTCGGAAAAAGGCCAATTATGTACATACATTTGTTTGTGTTTCACAGGAACACGTGCCTCGGTTCAAGCTGCAATGATGTCACACTAACGGTTACAACTCCCCAACGCTCCCTAGTGACGGGTTCTACAATGTCATGTTGATTTTTGCTGCTGCTGTTTGAACTTCTCGCCTGATACCACCTGAGCAGTTACAGCACCGATAAGGCTGCAGTATTTTGCACTGTAATTGGGGGGAACTCTCCTCACCTGCGATCTGTAGAACAGATGAACGCGACTGTATGAGAAGCCGAAGTTTGCCCGCTGCAATTCCTTGTTGAAGCACTTGCAGAAGTCGTCAAAAAGTTGCATGGTTTCATATGTTTTTTTTTTAAACTGTAATTTTATGTTTTAATTTGTCTACACCTTTTTATCGCGGACAGGAATTTGGTTAGGGGATTTGCGAGGAGGGGAGACTTCCGACGTGAGTCGCTTGTGACCGGCAACTGGCGTCGAAAACCTTTTTCGTGTGACTTTGCCAGTGCTTTTGAGTTATGTTTACGACGCGCACATAGACAGGGAGCGACAGAGAGAGAGAGAGAGAGAGAGAGAGAGAGAGAGAGAGAGAGAGAGAGAGAGAGAGAGTAGAGTGGAGAAAGAGGTGGGAGAAGGAGCGCGGAAGGAGGAGATGGAGGAGGTTCCCCGATCTCAAAATGGGGCTTTCGGATGCTCGGAGTCTGGAGGCGCGCGCTCACTCGATCACTCCCAACGGCTGACTGACTGACTGATGGTTAGATCGATTCGCAACGCGATCGGAACTCTGTGATCACTCGGCGCACGATCACTTGGCACATCGGATGCCTAACGGGAAATGGAAAAACTGACCACTGGCGTATCGGGCTTTATAGCTCCATGCATAGCTTTATAGCGACATCGCCGCTAAATTCAATTAAATATGTGGAGCAGCCGCCCGCCAAAAGAGTGTCGGATGGCAGTGGTGGGAACCGTTTTACACAAGATAATTTTGTATCAGTGATCGCAATATTGACAGCTGGATCGCCGCGACGCACACACATCTGTCACCATTGACCAGCACTGAACTTGAAGCCATAGAGGTCGGCCAATTAAGATCGCCATTAACCAGAACCACCCAAAACTGCGAGAGAGTCCCAATTACCGTGCAGCACTTGGCGATCGGAATTCCGGCTGACCTACATTGTCCACGGATGGCACAAGTATTCCCGTCTAGCGATAAGCAAAGTGGGTAAAAGTTACGCCTTATCTAATCCTCGGAGAGAGCTTTTATGCACTTCAACATTGGCTAATTGGATTTTAATTAAATATAGCTTCAGATTACAGTTATTGTAGAGTAAAGTTCAGTACACCTCATTTTAATAAAAAGGCTTTAATTCGTATACAAATGTAGAATAAAAGTGATTATTATATTCTCAAATTAAAAAGAGTATTAAAATAATTTTTAAATATAATGCTTCATATTTTTATTGTATAAACTGTATTAAATATATATTTATATAAACTAAATAATGCAAGTAAAATTGGCGAAGAAATCATTCATTTAATTTTTTAAACCTTATAATATTGAGACTACAACTTTTGCTTTATTTTTTTTATACTATTGACGTTAAAGGGCGTTTACGCGATAGCAGTTTTTAGCAATGCAATTTGTTATCTTAGTGCCTTTACACAGAAATAAAATCTTTAAATAAATGGAAAGTGCATCAACGTTATTCGCAGACTCAACACATTACTCAGAATCTTTAAAAGCAACAATTATAAAACTGGTTACTTACGGAATATATGTACTTAATTAGGCATATACAAAATATCGCCAGGGGAATCAAGAAAGCGAATTTATCTGATACCCTGTTGAGATGATAGGCAAAGAGCCAAACAGCCATCAGACACACTCTCTCTCTCTCGCTGACAAATTTGCGCAATTGAAATTGGACCGTTTAATAAACGCCCAGCATCGATTACATATCGACATTCCGGCTAAATTTGCATATCACTCCCGACATCCAACTCGGAGCCCCCCGATCGCAGCCCGCTCAAGCCTCATCGGAAGGGTTACGGGTTCGTTACCCCAATATCTGACCTTGCCATTGGACAGATCGAAAGTGTCGTCGGCACTTGTTGTAAGGATAGGCGTGAAGCCAAATTGAAATTGGTTATTTATTGCATAAATAAATTATAATTGAATTTCGATTTCAAGAAAAACATTTCCAGTTGACACTTTGCTCGGATTCTTCTTCTGTGGGAATCAAGAAGTTAAATTGTCCGATCTGCGATTGCTGCTGCGATTTGTAGGGAATATTCCAGCTGATCGACAGTTTGCGTGTTTTGTGATTACACTAAATGGAAATCCGAGATAAGTTGTGTTTATAAAGTAGTGGAAATTTTTCAATTATAGGTCTCGCAATGGTAGTCCAATAACTTCCTCTGTAAGTCAATAAACCTTGAGTAAACAACGGAAATTATGGGAATCTTATTTACCTCCTAAGTGGGGAGAGCTCATAGGACTGGAACTTTTAAGTAAAGTGGCGTGACTCCTATATTTTGCAAACTGGTCTTACCTTTTGCTTTTGAGAAGCACCCTGTATTTCCCAAAAGCTTTTTCAAAGTTCTTAAATAACTTGCTCACTTTGTCAATATTATCAGGTAATTTATGAATCATTACACTGGTTAACACACAGTAAACTATCACACCATATGGCGTCCCTAAGAAAAATTGTTTTTAGTTTTTATTATTTGAATGTTCTAGTGTCATAAGTATAATACCTTTTCCTTACTACGCTAGTTACCTTGTACATTAAAATAAAATAATTGTATGTATAATGTATAAGTAAAAATAATAACAATAACTAGAGCTCTAGAGAGTAGAGTTTTCGTCACCACGTAGAGATCACTAGCAAACCGCTTTTCAAAATATATATTAAAAATCTCCAAAATTTAACTTTCAAACGTAATATCAAAGAAGGAAACAATGCCAATCGCCTTTCACTCATCAGGAACATATCACGATTACCCAAACTGATAAATTACCCAAATGAGTTTGATTCAAAGGAGGAAATATTAAAGATACTCTAATAAGGGGTAATATAATTTCTGTAAAGAGTTTAAATTTAGGAAACATAAAATATATAATGTATTTCGTTCTTCATTATATATGTTCTGAAATCATATAATAAAATAAAGTTAGTTTTAAAAAGAGCTTATACCAAAAAGGGGTACGTCTTCAAGTATGTTTTTAAGGTCCCTGATAAGGCTTAAAATCCATTTTTATTACAATGTTCACCTTAACCGATGTATAGATTAGGATTATAGATCAGTACATGTCAAAGCATTTGAAAATATATCATAAGAAGCCAATTAATCCATTTTAATATCACATACAACCTTTTTTATACCATTAGTAGACCCAATCGATTGGAATCAGGAGGATTCGTTGGAATTAGCAAGAGTATTCGGAGGGCTTGTCGTCCAGTATATTTTCGCTTGAATAGTTTTTTCGGCGGACTCTTATCGCGTCTGGGGTCTGGGGGGAGAACGAGTCTGACAGCACTTGGCTTGTCACAGAGGAAAACCCGGCGCACTTGAGGAACACGAGTGTTTATCAATAGGTTTACGACCGAACTTGCATATGCGAAAATTCCCAAAAATGTTTAAAAATTCACGGCCATCGATCGGTGGCGGGGCTCCGCCCAATTGGGATATTAATGAGCTGGGAAAATTCCCAGACATGGGCCGGTGTAAGGGTTCAATTTGGTCTACGCATCTGGTCGAGCTTGTCCACATCCACGTCCGAGCTCCTGGCCTTATCGGAGGCGTGCGAATTAGACATAAACGGTGCTCGTTCGGGTGATAAAGACCGAGATAGCCGGAGCGACTCCTATCACACTCCACGATTACCCCGATTCCGGCCGAAACAATTTGCGGAAAAAATGGCTCTCGACTGGTATTCGACACCTGCGACACATGGTTCCGCCAGTCTGCAATCTACCGGCGAGGCGGTCACCTGCTCTGGACTCTTGTGGCCCTCCTAGTCCAACGAACCCGACGACGCGTCCACCCAGCCTCCAGTATGCGCGACAAGAGCCAGGAGCCCTGCTGTCTGCCCCTGAAGGAGGAGTTCCAGCGCTCCAAGTTCTCGCTGCACCACGATGATCCTGGTGCCTTCTGCCGCTCGCAGTGGCAGAAGGGGGACCGGAACCTGATCTGGCTGCTGTACCGATGGGTCCTGGCGGCCTTCTTTGCCGCCGGAGTCATCGGCAGCATGGTGGACAGCTTCAACGGTGGCCGCTGGTTCATCTATCTGACGGATTGGGGCTTCTCACTGTGCTTCTACTGCTGCACCTATGGCGCTGTGGTGGCCACGATTTACTTCATCAGACCCTCCTATTTCGGTGAGTAATGTTTTGGCTTTCGGCTGAGTCTTGTATGTGCTGCATAAGTATAAATTGGTTAGCTGAAAGGCTCCTGTAAGTTCTTTGTTACTGGCAGTAAACAAATACAAAACAAATTCCTGGAATATTTTTTATTTTAACAAGTTTAATTTACATTTCAGCCCCTGGAAGCTGGGCCCTAAAAATTTACTGGATCTCCCACTATACAACGGTGGTGCTGGCCTTGCTGATTACCTTGGTTTTCTGGGCTGCTCTCTATCCGTGTGAGTAAAACTTATTGGCCACTAATTTAAACCTATTAATTTATATCATTAAAATAAAAATATCTTCTTAGCAATGCCTGAAATGGGAGCTGAGCTGTACAACCTGTGGGCACATGCCTTCAACTCGATTTGCATGATCTTTGACTGCTTCATGGTCGCCTTTCCCACCCGGATCATGCACTTTGTGTATCCTTTTACGGCTGGCATCACCTATGGTATATTCTCCTTAATATACTTTTGGGCCGGCGGAGCTGATCCGTAAGTGGAGAATCCAAATAAAACGAGAAACTTTTAAATAACCCTCTGATGAATCCACAGGATGGGCAATCGATACATCTACTTCATCTTGGACTGGGAGCGACCTGGCCTGGCCATTGGAACTGTTTGTGGATGCGTGGTCCTGGTCAGCTGCTTCTGCGTGCTGGTATTTGGTTTCTACAGACTGCGTATCTCGATGCACGAATGCTGCAGCAAAAAACCTGAGGAAATTCCAGCCACTACAGCACCTCCTCCCATGCAAGCAAGGCAAATTCCTTAAACTTTCCAGCATCTAAGGGGGTTTTATCAAAGCAATAGAGAGGGTCTTTAAATTCTTTGTGGAATTCGAAAGATAGTCCTGCCGAAAGTGCCTTAATTATCCTAGCCTTTACCATCTCAACTAGAGACGGTATTGGCCTATATTTTAAACATAAACAATATATTTATAACTTAAACGTGGAAAATAACCTGAACAAAGAATATTTATTAGAAATTTCCTCCAATAAACTATAATCCTTAATAATAATGTATTATTTATTTAATCTAATTTTCCATTAAATTATTACTTTCCGAAATTCATATTAAAATAGGAAACATTTTGTAGGTTTTTTGGAATTTCCACATTTCAGAATTTTAATACTAGAAATATACAGGCATATAAAATCCTTATTATGAATGATATAGTCAAGTGCCCGACAACGATAGCTGGTATTCAATTCGTGAGATAGTAGCCAAAATGTTTTTTTTACTACAATTGAATTGGCTTCATGTCAATCAACTTATATATGTGTACATATGTATCAACATCAACATTGTGCCCATGTTTGTACATAAACTTATCACCTATATATTGGTATTTCAGCCAGTATCAATGGCAATAACAAGACTTTTGTAATATTTCATATCCGTACACAATTCGGACAGGTTGATAGTGGCTATATATGAAAGTGTTAGTTTTAAGTTAGTAATCCCTATCTTGAAAATTTTACTTAGTGATAGGGGGTTTTGTGATTCTGATTTGGTGGAAAAAACTTGAAATAATCTGTTGGTTTTACCTCCAAAACTTTATAAGGCAGACAGATATCGACCCTGGGCTCTATAATCAGTTTATATTCTGCCAATTCCATTCACAGTATAGAA
Source organism: Drosophila baimaii (assembly GCA_018874675.1). Classification (NCBI taxonomy): domain Eukaryota; kingdom Metazoa; phylum Arthropoda; class Insecta; order Diptera; family Drosophilidae; genus Drosophila; species Drosophila baimaii. The sequence goes on along the minus strand of JAEIIU010055582.1, from coordinate 2,969 downwards.
TCTAGAGAGATTTAAACTATTGCAAGTAAAGCAATTAGTAATTGCCTTGTCACTAGAACTAAAACATACGACACTTGAGGATTATCAGAAGTTCTTTACCATTTTACGACCCACTTGCATACATATACATATAGACTGGAAACCCCGAAAAATGTGCTTTTAAATTCCAATAACTCCCAATGCGGCTGCGCCAGAAAGGAGATTAATGTTCCTTGTCTCGAAGTTCGATTTCGTTGACCGCTCCGACCGACCTTGTCCACGTTGGGGGTCTTATCGGGGGCGTGCTCCGCCGCCGAATCAGACATAAACGGTGCTCACTGGGATGATAAGGATCGTGATAATTCATACGGCCTGTATCACACGATTCGAGCGCAAACAATGCCCCCTATTAACGGTACTGAACACCTGGGCCTCCATTAGTCTGCGTTCTACCGGCAAAGCAGTAACTTGCTTTTGATTTTTTTACTGTCCCTCCAAGTCGCATCCAGTGGAACCATCAAGGCGGCATTATGGGCGATAAAAGTCAGGAATGCTGCTGTCAACCTTTGATAGAGGAGTTCCAGCGCTCGAAATTCTCGCTTTTTCATGAGGATCCTGGCGTCTTCTGTCGCTCGCAATGGCAGAAAGGAGACCATAATATAATATGGGTCCTGTATCGATGGCTGCTGGCCGCATTCTTTGCCGCTGGCGTTGTTGGGAGTATGAGGCATGACTGGCACGGCGGCCGTTGGTTCATTTTCCTCACCGATTGGGGATTTTCACTGTGCTTATTTACCTGTACGTTTGGGGCTGTAATTGCTACCATTTACTACATTAACCCCTCCTATTTTGGTGAGTAAAGATTGCTGTCCATTTCTTACGGAATGTAGATCGTCGGACCATCCCACAAAAACAATTTTCATTCGGATTACCGAATTAACGTTAACCCCTCAGCTCAACGAACAAGCTGAAAATGAAGAGAATACGCAGGAGCAATAGAAATTACAAAAACCAAATGAGCTGAATGAGTAAAATGTACAATTTATAAAATACTTTAAAACCCAACAAGACAAGTTTTAAAACCCACCCCACCATATCATTACAATTTAAATATTTCTGTTTAGTTTACTTATGCTGCAACCTCTGATACTTTCAGAACCTGGTAGTCGGTCCTTGAAGATCTACTGGGTATCGCACTATACAACCTCTGTGCTGTCGATGCTAATTACCACGGTCTTTTGGGCCGCTCTTTCATCTAGTAAGTTGTATTCCCACAACTGCCAGATATGTGGTCTTTAAACCTATCTATTTCCCTCAGCCCAGCCCGAAATTGCAGGTGAGCTGTACAACCTGTGGGTTCATGCCTTCAACTCGATATGCATGGTCTTCGACTGCTTTATGGTGGCCTATCCCGCACGCCTCATGCACTCTATCTACCCGCTTGCCGTTGTGCTTATCTTCTTGGTGCACTCTTTGATCTACTATTGGGCTGGCGGCACCGACCAGTAAGCGATAGCTTTCACTATCAAACTGTTTTCTTACACACATTGTTACTGCAACAGGAACGGGGATCGTTTCATCTACTACGCCCTGGACTGGGCGCGTCCTGGCCTGGCAATTGGATTTGTTTGCGCCAGTCTGATCCTGATCTGCTGCTTTTGCTTCGTGGCCTTCGGCATATACCGATTGAGGCTCTCGATGTACCAATGCTGCGGAAATAGTCATGAGGAAATACCAGCCACCACAGAAGCTGCTACCAAGCAATCATCTCTAGCTGTTTGATTCAAATTCTATAATTTTTAATCGGTTTCAAGACATTAAATTAGGGCACAGCTGTAGTTAGGCCATTTTCTGGACCACCGCGAACTGCAGCGATTGGATTTGGTTGGACCACTTCTCCAGGGCGTTGTAGCGCGAGGCGCTGCTGTTGATCTTGTCCAGCTGGAGCACCTGATTCACCTGGTCGATGCGTCCCTTGATGGTGCTGGAGACGAAATAAATGTTAGTTAAATTCTCAGCCCCTCCAAGCGTTCATTATCTTACTCATCCAGGATGCAGGAGACCAGCAAGCTCTCAACCTCTGCTGGCTCTATGTTCAGGGCATTGGCAATAAAGGGTATAGCGATGTTTTTGTAGGGCCTAATCAGCTTAATGAGCACCTGAGTGCGAATGTTGCGCAACAGGTCCTCGATGTGCTCCCGAATGAACTGATCGGCCATTATGTTGCTGCGGTGCTGGCGCAGAATGGTCTCGAACTCGTTGATGTCGTTGTTCTGATAGGAGTTGACGAGATTGGTCATGGCTAGGATCTCGGGATCGTTCTTATACGGCTTGGCCTCCTGGGAGTCGAACGGATTGATGCCTGACTTCATTAGCCTAAAAATGAGTGTGAATCATTGCTAAAACTCATTAATATTTCACCTATTGACTTACATGTTGGCCAAAACCAAGTACTTCAGGCAGGTGGTTCGCCGGGGTGACCCGCTTTCATCGTAGTTCTTGAACGCCTCAAAGAAGTCGGTGTGCGCCTTCTCGAACTCGCCCTCGCGCAGATGCATTTTTCCGCCACACTCACGGATGACGCCCATGATCAGGGGATGCGGAATGGCCGACTTAATGTGGAGGGACTGCTCGTAGAGGGCCTTGAGCTTTTTGTTGTTCTTCTGCACAGTGTACATCTGGATCTCCAGGGCATAGATCTCCAGCAGCTGGGTGCCCTTCTTCAGGTCGTCCTCGCCGTCGTCCGTCTGGCAGCTCTGGTGCAGCTGCTTGAGTATCTTCTGCAGCTTGGTGAAGTCGCTGCGGTCAAAGTAGAGCTTGCCCAGCTTGGTGTTGGTCTTGAACCAGAGGCGGTCGTTTTTGGCATCGCGCAGGGCATCCAGTGTGGTCTCGTAGAAGTTCTGGAGCAGGGCCATCTGGAATTTATTTATTTATTTATTTATAGTTAACAATTTTCTGCTAACTTAGCCTTAATATTAAGATACAATTAT
>JAEIIU010055581.1:1469-16563 GCA_018874675.1 Drosophila baimaii | reverse complement strand
GCTGCCGCTGCTGCTCTGCCGCTTTTGGTTTTAGCATTTTTCGTTCGTTTTTCGCATTTTTGTTTTGTTTCTGATTTTCCTTTTTCCTTTTACGCTGCTGTCGCCGCCGCCGCCGCCGCGCTGCCAGCGTCGCAGTCGCATCCTTTTTTTTAAGGCCACCGCACGCAGAAAAAAAGAGCAAACGGTGCGTGTGTGTGTGTGTGTGTGTGTGAGCTGGGATAGTTGTTGCTGCTGCTGCTGCTGCTGCTGTTGCTGCTGCTGCTGTTGCGTGGGGTGTCCTGTGGGCTGCTCCTGCGAAATGAGTAATGAGTGTTTAGTACGTTGTTTGGCGGGTGATTTTTATGGCAGCGCTGCAGCAGAGTAACTCCTGTCAGGGGGTGATAGAGGAGGGTTACAGCAGGACATCCCTAGATCCAACTGATGATGAGGCTTCTAAAAAATAAAAATAAAAACTGCAGCAATGTTGCAGGCGGGGAAAAAACATAGCCTAACTTTGTGGGCTTTCCAATTGGATTCCGCCTAAACCTAAGCACTAATCGCTGTGTCCTAGTGTGCGTGTGCCAGGACCTTTCTATTTCCACAATTCCAACTCCAATTTCAACTCCCAACTCCATGTCGTCCTCGTCGCAGCATCATCCCAGCTTGAGCGCGTCACCAAAACAAAGCTCCCGGTCGTCAGCGTCGCTGCTGCCTTCGTCGTCGTCGTCCTCGTCGTCGTCGTCGTCCTGCGGGGCGACTTCGGCTGCCACCTTCGGGCGGCTTCGGCTGTGTTGTGCCTTGCTGCCGCTGCCAGCGCCGCGCCGCGCCGCGCCGCAGCAGCAGCAGCAGAGCCAGCAGCGGCGATTGCGACTTGGACTTCAATCGAGTTGGATTTTAAAAATAACGTTAGTTGCTGTTTGTTGCTCGTTACGTGCGCGTGCTGCGACGCGGACCAAAAAACACCGAAAAAACCGACAAAACCAAAAAAAATAAATAACAAAAATATATATATTCAAACAGAGCCAAAAACCGAAAAACATTCCAGGGGCACAACACACACAGAAGAGAGAAAGACATCCAACACAAAGCGGAAACGGAAACAGTAGTGGCTCTGAAAAAAAAACCCGCAAACGGAAAAGGAAATCGAAACTGAATCCTCAAAACTTGCGAATTATAATTAGAACTCATCAGCATCGTCGTCGGGGCACACACATCTCTGCCTTCTGTTTTGGTTTCCCTTTTTTTTTGCCAGTGTAATAATTATTTGCTAATGCCAAAGGACAGCACATCCGAGAACTAGCGCCGATTTGTTGCCGATTGTTGATTGTTTTCATTTTTGTTTGGTGAGCAGCAGCAGCGAGAGAGAGAGAGAAAGAGAGAGAGAGCGGCCGATAACGATACCGATGACAAGTTGTGCAATATCGAAATCAAATCGCATCGAAATCGTATCCAAGTGCAGTTAGGAAGATACACCGCAATCCACACACACTCACTCGCCGGAAACACACACAGTGATATCGCAAGCAGCATCCAAATCCACATCCGCAACTGCATCCCGAAAATCCCGAACAGATCGAAACCTAAAAGCGAGCAACCGCAACAGAAAACTCTAAAGTGAAAGTGAGAGTGAAGAAGAAAGCCAGGGGACCAGCAGGACCACCAGGAGCAGCCGGAAACTGGCTGGAAGCCGGTAGCAGTTGCAGGAGATGCACGTGGCGCAGAGCGCTGGAAAAGGATCCCCAACTAAAAGAGAACAACACACAACACGTAAGTCCCAGAGATATCTGCGATCTTCTCCATCGAAGGGGTTCTATTGGGGTGATATCTTGGGGTGGTCCTTTGTGTCAAGAAACATTGAGAGCGCTTTGTGTGATATTCTTCGGGGAGCTTCACTTCGGATCTCTCTTAGTTGACTTTCAATCCTTTTGATTGATACGATTTTCTAAGGATTTTTATCTCCTTCTCTCTTTCTTTCTTCATCTGATAAGAATTTGGTTTCGAAATACATTGTTTTCGCGTCTATTTTGCTTTTATATTACTCGCAGGTTTCATAAAAATGCTATATTCCCTTTTTTTGTGTTTATTTTGCATTGTTTTTACTTACATTGTTTTTACTTGAAACCCTTCTGTGTATATTTTGCTTTTATATTACCCACAATATTCATTGACATTTTCTTTGCAATTCTTCTGTGTCTATTTTGCTTTTAAAATACTCGCAGGCTTGATAAAGATTTCTTGTTAAATTCTTATGGTTTCTTCAGTAACTATTATGTGTCTATTTTGCTTTTATAAAATACCTACAGTTTTGACATATATTTGTTTAATTATTCTGTGTCTATTTTGCATTTATATTACCCACAGGTTTCATAGAAATTTTCTTTGGAATTCTCCAGTGTCAATTTGAGGCTTGATATAAATGTTACTTTATTTATCACATAAAACATTTAACATTTATTTGGAATTCTTTTGTGTATATTTTGCTTTTATATTACTCGCAGGTTTCATAAAAATGTTATATTCCCTTTTTTTTGTGTGTTTATTTTGCATTGTTTTTACTTGGACGGTTAATATACCATTTCTTCTTTGAAACCCTTCTGTGTATATTTTGCTTTTATATTACCCACAATATTCATTGACATTTTCTTTGCAATTCTTCTATGTCTATTTTGCTTTTATAATACTCGCAGGCTTGATAAAGATTTCTTGTTAAATTCTTATGGTTTCTTAAGTAAGTATTTTGTGTCTATTTTGCATTTATATTACCTACGGGTTTCATAGAAATTTTGCTATGAAATTCTCCAGTGTCAATTTTGCTTTTATTTTACTCGCAGGCTTGATATAAATGTTACGTTATTTATTACATAAAAATATAGCATTTATTTGGAATTCTTTTGTGTATATTTTGCTTTTATATTACCTACAGCATTTTTTTGACATTCTTTTTGGGGAATTCTTCTGTGGCTATTTTGCTTTTTTTGTAACTCGCCGGTTTCATAGAAATGTTATTTTCCCATTCTTTTATGTTTATTTTGCAGTTTTATTTACTCTGACGTTAGAAAATTCCGTTAGATTTCCTTTGTGTATATTTTGCTTTTATATTACCCACATCTATGGATTTCTCCTGTGTATATTTTGTTTTAATATTACTCGCAAGCTTGATGGAAATGTGGTTTTCAAATTCTTTTGTGCTTATTTTAAATGTATTTTACTCGCACATTTAATATACCATTTCTTTGGTACTCTTTTGTGTATATTTTGCTTTTATATCATCTAGATATTATCTTTGGAATTATCCAGTGTCCATTTTGCTTTTATATTACTCGCAGGTTTGATAGAAATATTATTTAGCAATTGCTTTGTGTTAATTGCAAATTTATTTTACTCGCAAGCTTAAAATTCAATATCTTTGAAATTCTCCTAGGTATATTTTGCCTATACAATACATAAAATGCTTCTTACACATTTTCTTTGAAATTATTCTGTGTATAGTTTGCTTTTATATTACTCGACTGCTTCATGGAGATTTCTTGTCACATTCCATTGCTTTTTTTAAAGTAACTATTTTGCTAGGGTATAAATAAGGCCTAATTCCTTAATTAGTTAAAAGCCTAAATAATGTGTGATAAATGCTACAAAATAAATGCTTTATTACTGTGTCCAACAACTGTGTCATTGTTTATTGTTACCTTTGAGTAGTAACTTTTAGAATGAAGAAGAAAATTAGGAAAGTGTTAAGCAATAACTTATGAGCTATGTATGATTCAGACTATATCAATACAATTTCTCTCATGTGAAATTCCCATATCTTTCCCACTCAATATTGTACATATTTATTAATCAACATATTCCCAGAAATATCTGGAACTTTATCTGTATTCCCTATTTCGATTATCCGCGATAATATTCTGCCCCTTCTCCCGCTTCGCATTCCTCCGTATTCCCGCGAATATGTATATTCCAAGTTCCCAAATGGCGGGCGGGCATTGAACCTGCTCGGGAGAGCTTTCTTCATGTAAACATACATACGGTGTCGGCAGAGGCGGGGGAGTGATCTCTCTAATGCGCTGGCGGCGGCGGCTACGACGGCTATTCCGTCGTTGACCTCCTCGCATATTACGTATACGCCGCCCGATCGCACGCTCGTGCTGCTTTGCTGCTGCTGCCTTTTTTTTTCTTGCCTTGAGCAGCAGCGGGCAATGCACGCATCCGATATTAGGCCTTCGCCGCCAGCGAAACGGAGAGTGAGAGAGTGAGATAACGAATGCGTTGGAGCTTATTGTTTTTTTTTTTTTTGTATTTCCCTTTTTGTTAATAATAATATTCTCTCCCTCTCTCTCTCTCTCTGGGCGAGCGGGACTAACTCGGTGCAGCGCCGCCAATTAGAACAAACAGCGACAAGTTCAATGCGATCGTTTCGCCTTCGCCGTCGACGGCGACGCCGAGAGGTTGTTGTCGAGGTCCCCGGCACCTAGGGGTTAATGCCAGTTGTAATTGCAAAATACAGTCAACAAAGGAGCAGCTTAGAACGCTGCCTTTCCAAGAGAGAGAGAGAGTTTATTATTTAACCGGAATGAATGACAACCAAATAGTATATAAAAACATAAATAAAATATAAATATCAAATTAAAAGTCTTCACTAAACTTTGTATCTGTGTCTTTGTTTTTCTTATTATTTTTGTAGTTTATTATTTGGAATTTAATTTTGTTTGTTTGTTTTTGTTGTAGAAACTTCACTTTTTTCTTAAAATATTTTAGATATGCTTTAAACTTTTCAGAAAGTTATTAACAAAATTTGAGAGCTCTAGTTCTTATATGCAGTCCTTAGTTCTAGGTTTTTTGGGAAATAAAAGGACAAGCAAACAGACGGACAAACGGACAAAGCATCAACTCTGTTATTTTAATAGTTATTATTTTATTATTATTTTATTTTGTTTTATTATTTTTAGTTAATACCTAGTTAGAATATATTATTTAGAAGCCTAAATAGCTTGAGGAAATCGTATATTATTTATATAAATATAAATTGGATTATGTAAATTGGATTAGCGACCTTGTAATTTTCTAGTTAATGCGTTTAGCAAACTTGAAATATATCAATGGTTTATAGGAATTGCACTTAACCTATAATAACCTTATATATATAATGTTGAGAGCTCTAGTTTTTACACATATGAAGTCCCAATTCTAGATTTTTAGGAAACGAACAAACAAGCGGACAGACGGACAAACGGATCTCTTCGCTGTTATTCCAAATTGTATTTTAAAAATTGTATTTAATAACAAGTTCGAATTTATTATTTAAGAGGCTAAATAACTACAGGAAATCATATATTATTTATATAGATAATAATAAATAAATTTAAATTAATGGTTTGTAGGAAAGATAGATAAAAAGAACATTACAGTTTCGCTCAATTCATGTGATATTTTAGAGATTACGGTTATTTCAAAATCGTATGTTACATAGAATATCTTATATAGAATGGCTAAAAGCTTAATTACATAGAATAATATTTAATTAATTATTTTCCCCAAATTATTTAATTATTTTATTTATTATTATTTTATATCAAATGATAAAATATCTAACCAAGTTAAAGCTACAGAAGGTGGGCTCATGACTATACCCAAATAAAAAAAATAAAAAAAATAAAATATCTATCCAGTGTTTTTCAACCAAAAGATGCTTGATTTGATTTTAATAAAAACCATAGATTTTATAAGTTTTATAATTTGATTTTAATATTCAGACATTTCTTATTTAATTTTTTAAATGATTAAACAATAATTAAGCATTTATTGTAATGATTTGTAAACACCTTAACACCTCTAAATCCATTCCATAACATTATTTTGTAATAAACTCTGACTCAGAGGCCTCAGGCTGGCTCTGGGGCTCTCCTTTTTTTTCCGGCTAATCTGCGTAGAGACTCTCCTCGGTGACATTTGCGGTGATCTTGAAACAGCCATAAACCGAACGAGACGCGGCAATAAAGACATTATAGATACGTATATACACATACGTGTAGATACATTCACGGAGTGCACGCGGGCCGCGTTCGTTTATGAATCGGATCGGCGCAAGAGGTCACTCTCTGGCAAATAGTGCGACTCGAGGAGGAGGAGGGGGGAGGAGGGGTCTGGGGCAAAAACCTTAACAAAACAACATTAAAAACAATTCTGGAAAAGTGCTAGCAAGCAAGTGCGAGACAAGCAGAATTAAAAATCCAAAAAAAAAAAAAACCAAAAATTGCCACGCATGAATCTAGTTAAAAAACTTAAAAAAAAAAAAAAAGACAACAAGCAGTAAAAAATAAAAAGCGCAGCAAAAAAAGAAAAAACAAAAAAAAAAACGGGCAAACAAGATGCAAGTGGCAACAAGTTTCTCAGACTCTTTGCAGTTCCGCAGTCTCCAAGTCAGGGACAGTCTTTAGGTTTTGCACTCGGCAGTCTTCAGTCTTCAGTCTTCGCACTCCACACTCCCCACTCTTCACTCTTCACTTTTCTTCCCCTCCTCAGTGCGTGTCAGGAGTGTCGGGAAGGGGGCGAGGGGGCTTTGGGAATCTGGGTTATGGCAAACAGGGGAGCCAGCAGCAGAGCCATGTAATAAAATGCGGTAATGGTAATGGTAGTAATGCCACAGCCAAAATATTAACCAAGTCTTTTGCATCAGCACAAAAATATGCCTGGAAAAAAGAGTGTTTCTTTACAAAGATTTGGGTTTGGGTTTGTGGGCTACACACACACACACACGCTTTCAGCTTTTCCCTGAAGGGTGTAGAAGGGTGGTGGCGGTAGCGCTGATAAACGCTCTGCTCTGCTCCGACTCTGCTGTATCTTTCAGTTACAGTTGCATATAGGGCGCGGATACACAGATACAGATATATATATGTATATATAAAGATATATGCGCCGCAGCAGCGAAAGTTGCTTGTAAGCCTCTATTTGCGATCTGCTCATGTGAGTGAGTGAGTGTGCGTGGGAGGCGCTGATCGCTGATTCGCCCCCACGGCTATGTCTTACATTTTCCCCCAATTTCTGGTAAACAAAATTCTTAACAAAAAAAAAAACAACAACAACGAAAAAGCAAGCAAAGAACCCCCGAAAAAAATGAGCCGAATGAGCCGCTCGTTCGTTTGTTCGTTTTTTGGTGTATTTTTTGGCGACTGCGCTGCCTCTGTAAAAATGCAGCGATCGCCGCAGTCGCTGCCGACGTNAAAAAAAAAAAAAATAAAAAAAATAAAAACAGCAAGCAGCCAAGGAAATAATACACTCGCTGTCGCTGTCGCTGTCGCAGTCGCAGCGTCGCTGCCGAGAAGTATATAACAAAAGCAAGCAAAAAACAGGGCAGAAAACAAAAAAAAAAAAAAAAAAAAAAAAGTAAAAAAAAAAAAAGTGAAAAAGCGAAGAGCAAAAGGCAAAAAAGCGAGCGAAACATACAGGCGGCATAAGTATACACACGCACACCAGCGCGCACATACACCAGCGGGTTCTCTGATTCAATTGGGCAGGCGGCGCACACACACACACACACACTCACACACAGTGGCAGAGGGCAGCGGCACACACAACACACTTAACTGCATTTTTTCGGAACTCAGTTGAGCTTTTTAATTCGATCGGTTCAGTTACTAAAGTTAGTTCAGCCCAAACGCACAATTGCAGTTTCAATTTTCAATTTCCAAATCCAAATCCGCACACACACCTACACACACACACACGCACACACAAGGATTAGACACACACACACACACTACAACGTTTTTTTTGTCAATTTTTTTTTTTGTCAAGTGCAAGAAAGAAAGCGATCCAGATATCCCGGAAAAATAAAGGGAAAACCAGTGCGCGTACACGAGTCCCTTTTAGACTTACACCACCACAACAACAACAACAACAATAACAACAACAACAAGAGGAAAGAAAGACCTCAGACATAGAATTCAAGGAGTGGAGAAAGCCGGAGAAAGCGGTAGAAAGCCGCAGTTGAAAAGTGTTTAAAAAATTAAGTGCAAATGCAACGCCGCCATGCGCCAGGATGTGCCAGCTGCTGCAACTGATGCAAAAGGCAGGCCAGAAGCCCAGTTCTAGCCAGGTAAGAGGTCACTGCAAGATCGTCCCCCCCTATGTGGTAAGGGATACCCTATGATCCTGGTGCTGTCGCTTTCAGGTCCTTCTAGAAGAAGGTACAGCAGATACAAAGATACACACACTGAAATTTGATTCGGGTTAAGGACATTTGACTCATAAGGTCCCTCCACCTCCTCCTCCTCGTCTCTCCCAGGCCAGCTGCCTGCTCCCCCTGCTAACCCCAGCTTCTTCTCCTTCACTGCTCGCCTGCTCCAGCTCTTTCTCCTCCTGCTCCTCCTCCTCCTCCTCCTGCTCATTAGCACTTTGATGACTAGGCTCCTGGCCTTCTCTCTTGCCTCACCAGGTCGCAAATTTTCGGTGCATCTGCATACAAAGATATAGGGATATAGGGATACAAATACAAAGACATATTGCAGGAAGTAAGAGGAAGGCAAGGAAGGCAAGGAAGGCGAGGAAGGCGAGGAGGCACAGTAGCTTCGACTCGCCTGCATTGCTTCGCTCCTCGGCTCCTCTGCCATTCTCCGCGTCTTCGGCTGCACTTCGGACGCTTCGCGAAGCTCACGGCCAAGGCAGGCAAGGCAGGCACAAGGCAAGGCAGCTGAGGAGGATCGCAGGCAAACACACACACGCAAACACATGCACAGACATGCATACACATGCACACTTATGCACACGAAGGCCAGCAGCAGAACGCTTCGCTTCGCCTCGAAAGAGATCCGATGGCGAGCCGAAACTGCAGTTTGCTGTTCAGCGTCGCACCGAGCAAACGTCGTGTGGCCAGCTCGTCGTCGTCGTCGCTCAAACGCATATTGCAAAATTGTTAATTGAGAATCGTAAAGCGCAAATCGCAAATCGCAAGACGCTCGCGCCAAGTGCAAGAGACTTCCTCTATCACTTCCTCTTCCACTTCCACTTGCACGCCTTTTGTTGACGTTTACGTTTTCGTTTTCGTTTTCGTTTTTTTTTTTCTGTTTGTTTGTTACTCGTTCGTTATCCTTGCAATCCCTCTCAGGCTTAGTCAGTCTCCACTGAACGATCGGTGCTCTCAGGAACATTCACTCAGGAACAGTCTCTCAGGATAAGCTCTCTCTCCACACACACACACACACTCTCTCTCTCTCACTGGGAGTAAAAGGTAAGTAGTGACGGGACCCACTTTCGCTTTCGGTAACAGGAAAAATAAAAAAAATAAAAAAAATGGGACAGGAATGGCCAGACAAGGCAGACACGCACTCGGGGTGAGGTGAGTCCGGGTCACTTGACTCCTCTGTCTGCTGAATAGAGGAGCTCTCTTTCTCTGCCCCAGCCTCTGTCTCTGTCTCCACCTACTCCTCCTTACCCCCTCCTTAGCCACATCATCCTCTCTTCTCTGGTTAGTTGTTAGGGCGACCGAGACCGAGACCGAGACCCAGACGACGACTCAGCCAAGCGACGACGACAACAACAACCCACTCCACTTCACACCACTCCACTCCACTACAGCACCCCCAATATCCATCGGTTCCCATCTGCAGAGGCCACAAAGACCACCTCACTCCACCCAAAACACGGACACGGACACACCAACACCGACACGGACACGCACATGGACACGTGCACACACAGACACAGACACAGACACAGCAAGGTGACGTAATGGCAACTACTCCACTAACACATTTTTCTGCATTCCTGCAACGCGAGGGAGCATAGCCAGGCAGCCCAGAGGCAGCCAGGAGCTGAGAGCTAGGGAGCTGTGGAGCTGGGTGCCGCGAGGAGGTGGAGCAGGAAAGTCGCGCGACGAGGAGAAAAACTGAATGAAAATTGCAGGCAGCCAGGCAGCCAGCGAAGCGTGTGCCTAGCGCAAAACAAAAAAAAAAACAAAAAAAAGGGAAGAGCGTGGAAAAAAGCATAAAACGACAGAAACTAGAGACGCAGCCAGACGACGACGACGACGACAACAGCAGGCTAGGACGGGGGGGGGGCTGAGGCGGGTGCTGCTCACACACGTGGGGACGTGCTGTTGGAGCCCGGGATGTGCGAGAGTGCGAGTGTATGCGTGTGTGTGTGTGTGTGTATAGAGATGTGGTTGAATGCTAGGAAAACAGCAGAATCACAAGCAGAGGAGGAGACTCGCCAAACTGGTGGCCTGAGACTAGACTCTGTCTGCGTGTATTGGTATTGGTATTGGTGTCTGTCTGTGTGTGCGACTGGCCGACATTCAAGGTTGACGGCGCATAAACTTGTTGTTGTTGTTGTGGTTTTTGTTGCTGCTGCTGCTGCTGCAAATGCAATGCAGGAAAGTGCGAGAAGCATACCATGCCATGCACTGTGTGCATATATTCCAGGAACCGCGTGAGTAAGAGTAACAGTAAAGCTGGAATTTTGCAGGGCTTCCCGAAACGGGGTAACGGGATCAAAGAAAGAGGGAGCATACAGTAAGGAGAGAGAGCTTAGAGCGAGGAGTTTTTAAAGAGCGTAGAGAGGAGTTTAAGGAGCGTAGAGAGAACGTAAAGGGTATAGAGCAAGATGAAAGAGTAAGCATGATCTGTGTGCCATTTACAGTTATATAAAGTTAATCAAAGAAGAAGAGAGAAACGGAGTTATCGTTGGCAATTAGAAGCAAACCAAGCGGAGACCCAGCACAGCACTTCCGTTAGCCTTGCACACCAATCAACGGGAATCAACAACAAAACAGCGTCGGCCAATTGAGAGTCGTTCGCACAAGTGGACACAACACACATACACACACACACACACACAGAGCGCCCTTGTGACTCACTTCCAGTGCAGCAGCAGCAGCAGCAGCAGAGTTCTAGCACAACGCACTTGTTTGGCTGCGCCAGAGACAGAGACAGATGCAATAGCAAATGGGGATCACGATCACACGATCATGATCATGAACATGATCATTCGTAATAATGATGCCATCCAAGGCCGCCACCAAGTTGCGAGGAGTTGCAAAACAAACACACACACACACACAGCAAGCAAAAGCGAAAGCGAAACGCAGACACACAGACAAAGACAACGATAGCGACAGACAAAGTGCATAGTTGTAGCCATAGGCAGGGGGTAGGGGGGAAGTCACTGGGCTAGGGGGGCCTCTCCCAAGTTCTTGGAAGCGGTTACTCCAAGGCCAAGAGACGGATAGACAAACAAACAGCCAGAGACAGAGCCACAAAGGCTAGAAGAGATAACTCTTTTTCTCTTCTTTTTTTCTCTTCCACGCACTCCTCACTCCTGGCTGCTGGCTCCATTCCATGATTCGCGATGTTTCCATTTCTATTTCCAGGCCTTACTCTTCTTCTTCTTCGTATTCTACTTCTTCTTCTTCTTCTTCTTGCTCCTCTGCCAGTTCAGTCAGTCAGTTGGTCATGAGTGTCATGTGCATAGAGTTGCTGTGTATCTGTGTGTGTGTGTGTGTGCTTGTGGGGGACTAGGACAGCCAAAAGAAGGGGGAGGGGAGCTCTCCTTCTTCTTTCGCTTTTTCGCTGCACTGCTATACGATCGCCGTTTGTTCGTTTCACCCCGCCGCCTTTCCTGCACCACTTTCGTTGACATTTTTCACTTGCATGTTACACACTCTGTTCTTTTTCATTATTTTCTACTTGTTTTTTGCAATTTTTTTGTAGTTTTTTTTTTTCAATTGTCGAGGGTTTCAGCTTACCAGGGCGGAGGGGTTTATATGGGGGGGGGAGGGAAAAAAAAACTCAGACGAGACAGCGAGGGTCGTTTTATAAACGATCAAAAAGAAAAAAAAAAAAGTAGTTGTAGTCATTCTTGAAAGAATAACGGGTAATTTGAGACGATGTGATGGTTAACGGTGAATGTGGCAAACAGTGACAGTGAGTTTCCCCCGCTCTCTCTCTCTCTCACTAACCTCCTTCTTTTTGCTCACCCGCATAGCACAAAAAAACCAACAAATTAAAGAGTAGAAGAGTGCAAAAAAAAAAAAAGGAACAGAAAAGTGTGTACCCCTAGTAAGCCAGATGCGCAACCCACTCTCACTCCCGCTCCCACCCTCACCCACTTCCAGCCGCCCATTCCAAACCCTTCCCGTCGTCCCACACTCTCAACAATGCAATGACATTCAGTATCCATTCAGCAGAAGAAGAACCAGAGGGAGAGAGCTAAAAAAAAAAAGCAAATGCCACAGCAGAGAGAAAGAACGCCAAAGATCAACGGCCAAAAAATTTGCCAGTCCCGAAAAATACACAAAACTCGGGCACACATGCATGCAAGCCATTCTGTGCTGTGTGTGTGTGTTGTGTGTGCAGGGCCTAAAAATAAGTCGCAACCATGCCATGGCAGCAGCAGCAGCAGCAACTGCTGCCTTCTACTTCCAGCACTGCTTCCACACACACCCCTTCCCTCTTCCTTTCCCCATTCCCCCATCGGCTGCGGTTGTGGCTGCCATCCTCTAGGTGGGAAGCTCGCACACGAGGCGAACCGAACGATCGCCGCCGAACCGAACCAAAACCGAGCGGAGACGACGACGCGAATCGGGAATTGCACACACACACTCGTTCGGAGGAGGAGCGGCGAAGAGAGTGCAGCGATGAAGTGATGAGTGGGGGGGGGACACACTGGGAGAGCAGGAGCGGAGCCCTAGCTCGCTCGCACATTTTTTTTATCTAATAACCTTGTGCAATGTTATTAAACCCAAAAAGTTTCTTAACCTCGCCGGGCGCAGCGACTGCGGCGTTGGCAGAGGGCGAGAGCAGCGAGCAGCGAGCAGCTTTTTGATGAGAAATGCTAATACATTGTCGCTGCTGCACTCGTGTGCGTGTATGCGTGTGTCAATTGATCGGGCATCTGTGTGAGTGTGCCACATTGCGCAAAATTGTCTATAAAATTAATGAGCTGGCCACGCACACACACACACACACAAACATGCGAGCAGGCATACATACAAACGTATATATGTACACATGTATGTATGTAAATGCATCTTCTTAGTGTGTGCGCTGGAATTGGAATTGAAAATGGAAGCGAGAATGCGAGCGAAAAGCAAACAAGCTAAGTTCCATGTAATGCGAATTAAATTGAGACGGTGATAAGTGGGGGGAAAAGAGAGAAAGAAAGAGAGAGAGAGAGAGAGAGCCCTGCAATGCGCAGCTGACTTTCGCCTTGCCCTCGCTCCAGCACTTGCTCTCCCCCCCCCCCCATTACGATTTCGATTTCGCTTCGCGGTCCCCCCGTCCCCTTCCCCCTCTCTTTGCATAGGCTTTTGTTTGCCTTTCCCACTCCGATCGACGTTTCCTTTTGCAAAGAGCAAGCACTTCACATTTCAATTTTCGCGAATTAATTTGCTGCGCTGGCAACTTAGAAGGCACCAAGCCCCCCCCTACCCGCGCCTCACTCTTCCTGTCAACGTTTGGTCAGCCTATTCCTATTCCAGAAAACGCGATATGTACAAAATATCAAAGCAGTTACGTAGCGCTAATTCTGCTAACGTCAACTCCGATTCCAGTCCGTGTTCCCACACGTTGTGTTTCCAAGAGAGCAATAGGGAGGGAGGGAGGTGGGGTTTGGTAAATGCAAATGGCCAATTTCGGAACTGAATCCGAAACGCAGCAGAAATGGCGCAGTTACGTTACTTGGGGTCCCACCACCCCCCCTCTCTCACTCTCTCACTCATGCTCTTCCCCCCACCAACATGTTTTCGTAGACTACTTACGGCGATCATCCAGATAGAGATGCAGCGCGTGCGAGTGGGCAAGCACTAGAGGTTAATGCACCCCACCCAACTGGAAGTACCCGTGCGTGTGTGTGTGTGTGGGAGCGACGCGGATGTCCCGCTAGAAAAGAGTACGAGTGCGAATGCGACGACAGCATTACTGGATCGTTTGTTTGTTATTTTCGTACGGTTTTTGCAATTTTTTGCAGTTCAACGTTCATTAGAGCGGCGGCGGCGGCGGCGGGCCAACAACTGATTGCGATTCTGGCTGCGGGGGGGTCACTGCAGCGGGACGGGAACGAGCACTTATCGGGCAAAAAACGCGGCGATAATTCGAAACGCCAAACGACTTTCGGCGGCGGCGTCGTCACACTTTTTGGAGTTGCACAGGGAACACACGAAAGCCAGGGGGGGCGGGACGGGGCGGTGTAGCGGGACGCGGGGGCGAAGCCGTTGAACGCTCGGCGCAGTTCAAAGCCCCGACGGCAGAGACGGATGACGACAGCAGTGGGGGAAAAAAAAATAAAAATCTGAGAAGTCGAAACCGAAACCGAAGCCGAAACACAAAAACAAAAAACACAAAACACAGAATCACAATCACTTCCTCTTCCTCTTCCCTTTGGGCAAGCACACTCTTGTAAAAGCACAAAAACAAAATAAACACAACTCCATGAACTCCTCCATCATCTCTGGGCACTTAATCCACGAGCGGCGCACGCCTGTCTCTGCGTTTGAAACGAAACTAAGCGTCGTTGGAAAATGAACGTGCGGATCTAGCGCGAAAACTATTCGCACTCAAGAGCAGAGCCAGTCGAAGTCGAAACTTACATGGCTAGTTTTCCAAGCGAGCGAGAGCGCCAAAAGCACTCGGCTAGAAACTAGAGACAAATAGATAGAGATAGAGATACAACATAGTTGAGCGAAAAAGTGCCTTCGTCTCACTCCCACTCCTTTGGCTGGCGGATGCTGCACTCTTGCACTCACATCCAGTTACAGTTACAACTCCAACTTTAGTCATGGGCAAGAGGAAGAGAGAGGCCGGAGGAGGGTCCCTGTCTAGCTCTATTGGTTTCTAAGCAGCGCTGCTCTTGCTCGCTCTCATCCCACACATGTACACACACACACTGTGCTGCTCGCGTTCTCCCACTCTCTCTCTCTGTCTCTCTCTCTCTCTGGTGAGCTTTTCGACTTTGGCTCGCGAATTTGCAAAATTTTGCGCGGGGTAAACGACCGAATGTCCGACACACGATGACTAGGTTAAGGTGAAGGTCAAATTAGCGAAAATGCAAAACAACCAGCGCGCAAAAGGCGCGCTGCTGCCGGAGCAGAGCTGACGGCGCAGTCGCAGCGCACTAACAATAGAAA
>JAEIIU010055580.1:0-20410 GCA_018874675.1 Drosophila baimaii | reverse complement strand
GGTTTCCCAACAGCCGCCGAGATGACCTTTGATGTTCTCAACGAGTACTGCCTCATGGAAATGATATCTTACCTGGACTTCGAAGATAAGCTGGCTTTATGGAGTGCGTCTGAACCAAACTCAGTGCTGAATATCACGCTTTCTAATGCATGGAAACGGCAAAAATCACATATATTGGGCAAGGCTTTCAACAGGAAACTTACCCTATTGTACAACTATATTCTGAACATATCAGACACTGCGGAAGTTGTGACTCTGAAGAATTTCGATTTGAAGAAAATGGAGGTTCTTCAGAAGCACAAATTTCCCAAAACGCGGACTCTACAGTACTGGAGAAGTATACACTGTGCACTCGCCGGCGACTGTGATGTAATGATTTTAGCGGATTGCTTTCCTAATATTCACTCCTTGAGTTTTCACGAAAACACTAACCTGCTCAAGGGCGAACTTCTCACAAGGTGGGAGCATATCCGTACGCTGGACGTCAAGAAAGTATCCTGGACCTGGATGCCGCAAACGGTTGATACAATTTGCAAAGGATTACCGCTGAAAAGCTTAGCCATCAGCCTCCAGTTCAGTCCAATTCTGGACGCTTATATGAAACCAATCTTAGAGTTGCAGGATCTGGAAGAATTTGATATAAAAGCCGAACTTACTATGTGCCATGTAGCCCAATTGCTGCGGATGCCCAAGCTCCGTAAGCTTCGCCTTTACGATTCTATAAACGATAACCTGATTCGCTTCATCGCAAGGGCTCGCGGACTTCATGTACTTGGGTTAAAGTGCCACGACGAACTTCGTTTTTCCTCCAGCTTGGAGGAGATACTCGGGCCATTTAAATTCCTGGAAAAATTGAGCTTTGGTGGCTCCAATGCTTGGAAAAAAGCTAACAAGTTTTGGCAGATCCTTTCAATATGCCCCAGACTCAAATTTGTGAACATATTCGAGTTTCCTATAGACGTCCAATTCTACGTTTCTAATCGCTCAGCCATGGAGAAGGCTTTGGATCAGCGCAGTGAGCCACTTATCTTGCATATTTGTAAAACCCCGCAAGAACATTTGATATTTAAATTTTTGAATCATCCAAAACTCAAAATCTACTTCGATGCAGTTCGTCCACTTTATGATGGACTGATCGAGTTCGAATTCAAACCTTTAAAGGCTTAACCATTCCTTGGATATGCTATATCCTGATTGCCATAATAATTGTAAACCTTCACCCTCACACGCGGTGGCGGAAATGTGCAGAAATGACTATGAAAAACATGTAATTAATAACACCTAAGATATGTTTCTATAACGCTGTCTCAAGGAAACTTACAGAGGCTAAAACGTTCCTAATCAACTAATAAAACATGAAATAAATAACACTTAAAATGTAAAAACGAATATTCCTTTGAAACTGGGAGCTTATAAGTAAATGGGGAAAGAGGCTTTCTCGAAGAAGTGGTTCCTGGAATAGCTTCAGGAATGGTTTCCTTAAATTCTTATTTAACCCTAGAGTTCATGCTTTACAAAGCATATAAAGGTTCAAAGGTTCGTCATATTACTGTGGACGGCAGGCCACGTAGTGACGAAGCGCACCAGGAGAGTGCGAAGGCGACTACTAATATATAAAGCAAGAAATTAAAATCTTCTGTGATGGTGCGATCATAACGAGTGATACACCAATCGGAAGGTATAGCAAAAACTAAAAGGATTGCATACCAAGACTAGAACAATTTCATTTGATTTTGGAGAAGGGCGGTGAAAATTAAGAAAATTGAGGCTGTTGGAGCCGGTGGGGATAAACTCCCCCTCGTTATATTCTAATTGAAAATACGCGTTGAATGAGGGGTCATGTAATAAAATCCGTTCAAAAGTTATACCCAATACAAGATTTTTAGGGGACTATTCAAAATGAAAATGTATTTCTGTTTGTCAGTTTGTCCCAAAACTTCGTTTTAAAGTTTTGAAAATTGTATATGGTGTTAAACAAATCAATATAAGAAATTTTAGTTCTACCACTTTTTGAAAAACCCGCTAATTTAGCAGGAAAACAGCTATAAATAGCGAAAGTTTGGAAGCCCGTATCTTCTGTACTACTCAAGCTACAGACTTGCACTATACCTCCTTTTAAAGGTATTTCGAAATACTACAAACGTAGACGTAATTTGTCTAAGCACAAATATTTAAAAATTATGGCAAAACAAAAATTTTTAAAATAATTTTCTTAGCTTATTTTTTAATTTCTCAAAAACGGCTCTAACGATTTTGTTTAAAACTTTAATCTGTATTTTGGTGACGCGTTATTGTAAAAAGTCAGGTTCAAAAGTTATTCAAAAACATGTGTGTGATCATTTTTCGTCACAAATGTTGATATCAGAACATTTGTATGTTGAAGGTGCGATCGTCACTAGTTTTTTACCTCGTTAAGAGCTGTTTTTGTTTGATTAAACATTCATATTGCTGTTATTGATCGCCATGTAGCGGAAGTGCGGAATTTGTCATTGCTATCCATATGATTTTTCAAACCTTTTTCGAAGATAAAGTCTTCCAGAGCAAATCGCTCAAGGTTTGAAAAACTATATAAAGTCGCGCGTTGGCGTGCGGTACGCGCTGCCAACTAAGATAACCAATCAGCTGTTGAGATAGTTGGCAACGCGATTGTGCAAGCAAAGCGATTAAAAGTTGTGCAGATACTTTTGTTGCACATGACGAAGAAATGTAATATATATTATAATATTGAGAATAGAAGAAATAATAGAAATGCAAAAAGATTCGTAACTAAATATTAATATTTTTCCCATGAGCAATATCGATTAATGCATCGAAAAGTAACTCGATGTATCGCCTTTTTTTGAAAACATCGATAGTATCGATAGTGACCTCGATGTTTTTGCAGCTGTAGTAAAAGCAAAGCGATAATAAAGTTGTCCCTCATTAAGGGCCTCACAGGAATATTTTCCAGCTTTTCGGTAGGTTTTCTGGGTATTATCCAGCGCCCTGGAGCTGCGAAACCCTGTGACAGAAACCCCTGCCGTCGGCATGGGGCTGCGGGAAGGGGGCGGTGACAGTGGCTCCGATCAATAATCGGGAAATGCTGGCAGCCACCTTACTTATGTAATTGTTGGGTCCGAGGATTGCAGCTCTATTTGGTATCTTGTCGTTGCAGAAAATATGATACGGGCACCGCTAGTCAAGGCGCTGGGCGCCCTGGGCTCGCCCACACACCAGATGGCCAGCCGGGCGGTGCGCACCAGCGCCATTCTGGCCCAGACGCCGGCGAAGGCGCCCGAGAAGATCGAGGTCTTTGTGGACGACATTCCGGTGCAGGTCTTGCCCGGCACCACAGTGCTGCAGGTAAGATGAGGTGGCAGCAGAGTGGGACGATGAAACAGCTTCTAATCCTATTACCATTCGCCCCCGTTGGACGCTCTTGCAGGCCGCTGCCCAGATCGGCGTGGAGATCCCCAGATTCTGCTATCACGAGCGCCTGGCCGTTGCCGGCAATTGTCGTATGTGCTTGGTGGAGGTGGAGAAGAGTCCCAAGCCAGTGGCCGCCTGTGCCATGCCCGTGATGAAGGGCTGGCGCATTAAGACCAACTCCGACCTGACCCGCAAGGCCCGCGAGGGCGTCATGGAGTTCCTGCTGATGAACCATCCGCTGGACTGCCCCATCTGCGACCAGGGCGGCGAGTGCGACCTGCAGGACCAGGCCATGGCCTTTGGTTCCGATCGCTCCCGGTTCACGGACATCAACTACACTGGCAAGCGGTAAGGAGGGAGGGGAAATGGAGCAAACTGCCACTACAATATATTGTATGCTTGCAGAGCTGTGGAGGACAAGGACATTGGACCGCTGGTCAAGACCATCATGACCCGCTGCATCCACTGCACTCGCTGCGTGCGCTTCGCCTCCGAAATCGCCGGCGTGGATGATCTGGGCACCACTGGCCGTGGCAACGACATGCAGATCGGAACCTATGTGGAGAAGCTCTTCCTCACCGAGCTCTCTGGCAACGTGATCGACCTGTGCCCGGTGGGCGCGCTGACCAACAAGCCGTACAGCTTCGTCGCCCGTCCCTGGGAGATCCGCAAGGTGAGCAGCATCGATGTGCTCGATGCCGTCGGCAGCAACATCGTGGTGAGCACCCGAACCAACGAGGTGCTGCGCATCCTGCCGCGCGAGAACGAGGACGTCAACGAGGAGTGGCTGGCAGATAAGTCCCGCTTCGCCTGCGACGGTCTGAAGCGTCAGCGCCTGGTGGCTCCCATGGTCCGCATGCCGAACGGCGAACTCCAGGCCGTGGAGTGGGAGGGTGCCCTCATTGCGGTGGCTAAGGCTGTCAAGGCGGCCAACGGGCAGGTGGCCGGCATTTCGGGACAACTGGCCGATCTGGAGGCTCAAGTGGCCCTCAAGGATCTACTCAACAAGCTGGGCAGCGAGGTGGTCGCCACCGAGCAGGGCTTCGTCGAGGGCGGCACTGACTCCCGGGCCAACTACCTGCTGAACAGCACCATCGCTGGCCTGGAGGAGGCCGATGCCGTGCTCCTGGTGGGCACCAATCCGCGCTATGAGGCCCCGTTGGTCAACACCCGTCTGCGCAAGGCGTACGTTCACAACGAACTGCAGATTGCCTCGATTGGACCCAAGATCGATCTGTCCTACGACCACGAGAACCTGGGCGCCGATGCCGGCTTGATCAGGGACGTGTGCTCTGGATCGCATGCCTTCTCCAAGGTTCTGGAGGGAGCCAAGAAGCCGGCCATCATCATCGGTGCCGATCTGCTGGAGCGTTCCGATGGCGGCGCCATTCATGCCACCATCGCCGAGTACTGCAAGAAGCTGAAGAAGCCGGTGAGTAGTGGCTCCCTCCTGCACGAGGAACATCTTCTAATTATCTCTCGGATTGCAGGACTGGAACCCCTTCAACGTGCTGCAGACAAACGCCGCCCAGGTGGGCGCCTTCGATGTGGGCTACAAGGCCGGCGTCCAGACCGCCCTGAAGGCCCAGCCCAAGGTGCTCTTCCTGCTGAACGCCGACGCCGGCAAGGTGACCCGCGAGCAGCTGCCCAAGGACTGTTTCGTGGTGTACATTGGCTCGCATGGTGACAATGGTGCCTCCATTGCCGACGCCGTGCTGCCCGGTGCCGCCTATACGGAGAAGCAAGCGATTTACGTCAACACCGAGGGCAGGCCGCAGCAGACGCTGCCGGGTGTCTCGCCGCCAGGCATGGCCCGCGAGGACTGGAAGATCCTGCGCGCCCTATCCGAGGTGGTGGGCAAGCCGCTGCCCTATGACAACCTGGACGAGCTGCGCAACCGCCTGGAGGATGTGGCGCCGCACCTAACGCGCCTGGGCCAATTGGAGCCAGCCGTCGAGGCCGGTGCAGCGGGCGCGGTAAGTAGCTGAGAGGGAGGTTCCCGTCTATCCTTGATGCACCGCATGATCTTTCTATTTCCGCAGAGCAAATCCATTGGCGGCGGACCCATCGACATCAAGTTGAAGGAGCTGCGCGACTACTTTATGACCGACGCCATTTCGCGCGCCTCGCCCACCATGGCCAAGTGCATATCGGCGGTCAACAAGCAGCAGCGGGAGAACGAGGCCAAGCAGAGCGTGGCCATCTAGGATCGCGCGCGTCTTCTGATCTAAACTAATAACTAATTAATGTTTTTTTTAAACTCTGCTCTTCGCTTCGTTGGCCCCAACGGGGTTGCTCCCAAAATTACTTACGCATCGTTTTTAGACAGCACGAGGATGAGCCGCAGGATGAGCCCGGCGCAGGAGCAGGAACCAGCATCTGTGGCAGCGCCAGCGCTGGGGGCAGTTGTTGTAAAAGGAAAAAAAGTCTTTTTGTTGTTGTTCAAAACAAAGAGGGAGTTATTCAATACGAGAAATAGGAAAACCAAAATAAAAATGTAATAGAAAAATATCCACAGAGATTCCTTACTGACCAGGGAGGGGGCGGGGCAAGGCGCGTTTTCACCATGGAGTGGGCATAAATGAGTTTATAAATAAAGGTATCCTATTCAGCTTCACCTGTCCAGGGACATTGCTCTCTCGCTCTGTCTCATGCGAATATAAAGCATAAATAAGTTCCAAAATAAGGAATATATAGGCTTTTTGTGAAAACTTACCTTCCTTAAATTGTACTTTTTGTTAAATTATAATTAGAAGGAGAGGGAGGGAGACGGAATCATTTGTTGACAATTTGTACGAAAATGCAGAGAGAGATAGCTATACACAGGCAGAAAACGTTTGCTGCTTATGGAGACACTTAATTTCGATAATAGATCGACTTTTGGCTTAGTTTCTATATTTAAAAGATAGTTAGAGCTTTGTTGAAACCCTCAAACGAATCGTTAACGTTTAAGGATAAACTTTACCGCAGGAATTTTTGATATTCAGTTTAGAAGTGCCATTTTTCGACGATTGAAGAGATTTTTGCCTAAATTGTAGTTTTAGAACAGGTATTAAAAATAGTAAGAAGCCTTAAATCTAAGCGGTCAAATTTTTCAAACATTTACAATGTCTTAAACTATTTTTTGGCGAAAACACGGAATCGATTGGTTAAACGGCTTAGCGTGCAGAATTTTTGAAGAGAAACATGTCCTTTTTTTTACAATTAAAAGCGATTGGGGCCACTTGGGGAGCCCCAATAAATCTTAGCAAATCAGTTTAAAGTTATTAGAATGTTATAAAAATGCATATTAATATTGTTAATCAGTAGATTTGGCTGTGCATTGATTCCTAGTTTTCTTACTGATAGCTTTATATGTATATAGAGAATAGAGATTATAATCTTGTTGGTTGTTGGTTGTTTTCTATTTTTTAGAAATTGTTTGCCTACATTTTTGGCTCTTATCTTATCGAATCCCTTACGAAGGCTGCCAGATACTTCCCTATTACACTAAGCAGGTTGTTTTTGTATCTATAAAATGCCAAACAGAAAATTTTGTTGACTAGTATTATGGGTCATCTCAGAGAGCGAAGTCTGCCCTCGCACTTTAACCCAGAGAGAGAGTTGAAGAGGGCAGATCTTAGATGTTTCCTAGATTCCGTGGGTAACCTCCATTTTGTGATCTTGTAGTATCAACCCTGTGAGCCTCTCATTATTTATGACTTATATATTCAAGAAACCTTAACCTTCAGTAAACGTAATGAAGTATGCAATAATACCTTGTTAATCTGTAAGAACCAGGGAATGTGAATAATGATTATACATATTTTTTCAAAACTAAAAAAATCATCCATTTGGAAAAACTGCGTACATTTACAAACGAATTTTACCAATCAGCTACTATTTGGATTATCTTTCCATATCCGCTTTGATTTTGTTTTTCTTGATTTTTATACATTTTACTCTTTATTTAATAATTACTAAAAATTATTATTGTGAGCAAAAAAACTCTGATATCATTTTCCCCATAGGTTTTTTCGAAAATATGTATACGCCACCTTGTCGAGTGAACCTAGACGAACCTAAAAACCCATATAAAGATTTAAAAATTAAATGTTTTAACATATTTTTAAAAATATTTTTATTATTCTTATTTCTCTAATTTTTATTTATTTTTTCGATCGAAATATCTCTCATAGTGTAGAATCTTATGTATTTCTTAGGGGTTTCTTGAGAACAATTTACACGCCACATTATAGAGTAAACCTAGACGAACCAAAAGAACCTCAAAGAATAATTATTAGAAGGGAGCAACATGGGTACAAATCAATAAATAATCATTAAAATTTGGTTTTTATTTTTTCACTTATAAGACTACTGTCCCTGGTAGGAACTTATCACGATTGTCATCGTGCTGTTTTTTTTTTTTAGCTCATTTGGAAAAGCCCTTGAAGGCCTGAATGAGGGGAGTGCCTGACACCCTACATGTTACTCTCTCTAGTTCGATTTTAATAAAGGTATCTACATCGCAATTGAATTTTCAATTAGACGTGCTTTTGGTAATGTAAAAGGTCAACTCGGATATTGGTCATATGGGAAGGAAAGCCCACCATGCAATTACCCTTATCCATGCATACCAGATGATGGAGGAACAAGTGATACACCAACTTAATTGAATGTTTAATGAAAGCTAAGGAAAACAATGTGTTAGATGAGGTCAAGCTGGATTTGGATATGTTTCTTTGTATCTAGATAGAGTAGTAAGTGGGAGCAAAGACGCTAGAACTACTAAAATGAGTAACGACTATACATTTCAATTGCCATATGCAAACAATTTTTCTGTTCTTGACGAAAATCGCATTCTCTCCGCTCTCACAAAATTGAGAGCGTCAAAATCAAGAATGCATAAGACCTCGAGCCAGCTAAACGCTTTAATTACAAAAAGGTAGTTAAATTCAATTGCACACATACAGTCGTCGGTTGCCTATGTATACCTACAAGAGAGCTACTGGTTCCAAAGCCCGCTCTCTCTGTCTCTATGGCAATAGAACTTGTCCAGGACTGGGTCCAGCTTAAAAAATGAGTGTGGAAAACAATCATATGACGTGCGGCATCTTAGTAAAAAAAGGGTCTTTGGTAATAAGTGAAAGGGAGGAATCCTTGTTCTTGTATAAATAAACTATATTAAGGGAAATTTCTTGTAGGTGCTTGAGTATCCTTCCAAGTGATTCGTGACACAAAATCTATATTTCTGCGACCCGAAAAAAGGTATACCTGGGATCTTTCAGCTCCATACTCTCCTCCATCTTCTAAAAATAAGAAAACAAACCCAGCTTTTTGTTGGTGAAAAATTATATTCTTCTACCGTACATTTAGGGGAATTCATGGTTAATTTCATGGGTTTAAACAAATTCAAAATTTTGAGTGCATGTCGGATGGGCTTGGGGGTCGCGGGCAGTTCCGCCGGAGCCGAACGAAGCGTTTGCCACCCGACGACATCTCAGTGCCCCAGTGCCCGTCGTGGCTTGCGCGGAGCTACTATTGTGTGGATGTTTTAATTGCGGAAACTTAAACGGAACTGTTGAACTCTTCGAGCGCTGGCTAGCGGCGGCGGCAACAACCATTCATCGAGCGGCGGCGGCGTCGTCGTCGTCCCAGGCGGCTGAGCTGTGGATCCCGCTTAGCTGCAGCAGGTGGCCGGCGTGGGATCTGCTCCAGAGCGCTTGGTTATGTTCAGCCGGGTGAACTCCTCGGCGGTTGTGGGGTGAATGCCCACGGTGTTGATCAGGGTATTGATGGTCAGGCCAGACTTGAGGGCAGCCGCGAATCCCTGGATCACCTCACCGGCAACGGGTCCGAGGTAGTGGAGGCCATAGACGCGCTGATCGCCATGGCGCTCGGCCACCGCCTTCAAGTAGCAGTAGCGCACGCTCTTCTGGGGGATGAAGAATTCCGTGGGCTTGTAGTAGCCGTGGAAAACCTCCACCTCGTCGGCACCGTGCTGCTTCACCGCCTCCTCCTCGCTGAGGCCGACGCAGGCGTACTCCAGGGGCGTGAATACAGTGGTGGCCACATCGTGGTAGTCCATGCGCTGGTCGGATCCTCCATACAGGCGGCGGGCCAACAGACGACCCGCGAGGATGGCCACGGGCGTCAGCTCGGGCTTGCCATAGATGATGTCGCCGACGGCGAAGATGTTCGCCACATTGGTCGCCTCCAGCGAGTCCACTGGGATCTTGTCCTTCTGCACCTTGACGCCCACCTTGGGCAGGTTCAGGTCATCGACCAGACCCTTGCGACCGATGGCCCACAGGACGGTGTCGAAAAGATCTTGGGTCTCCTCGCCCGTGTCCACGTTCTGGTACTTGACCAGCAGCTTGCCATCGTCCTGCTTCTCCACGGACAGCGGCACGGTGCGGCGCAGGAAGGGAATGCCTCGCTCCTCCATCGAGGAGGCCACCAGCTCGGCCATCTGCTGGTCGAAGCCGCGCAGCACAATCGAGCGCACCATAACGGTGGGCTCGTAGCCGAGTCCCTTCAGGAAGCCGGCGCACTCCAGGCCAATGTAGCCGGCACCCACGACCAGGGTCTTGCCGGGCTCGCGCTCCAAGCTGAACAGATCATCGCTGGTGATGCCGTACTCCAGGGCACCGGGTATGTCCGGGTAGCGCGGACGGCCGCCCACGGCAATGACAAAGGTCTGGGCGGTGAGTGTGCGCTCGCCGCTCTTCATCTTGGCCACCATGGTGTGCGTGTCCACAAAGGAGCCCAGTCCGTTGATGTACTCCACTTTCCTAGAAAGGAGGAATTAATTAATACTGAATCAAAGGATATATATATGCTATATGGTACGCACTTGTCGCGCAGATCCACGCGGGTCACCCAGTTGACGGACTTGATGTGATTCTGCACCGACTGCACCAGCTTGTGCCAGTCGGGCTTGATCTTGTCGCTCACATTCCAGCCATAGGCGGCCGCCTCATGGACAGCCTCGCCCAGCAGCGAGGCCTGGTGCATCAGCTTCTTGGGTATGCAGCCCACATTGACGCAGGTGCCACCGACGCCCCACTTGGTGCCCAGAGTGGGCGTGGGCTTCACATAGTCCAGGCAGGCAACGCGGGCGCCATTCAGTACCGCCTCCTTGGCGCAGGCCAGGCCAGCTGATCCGCCTCCAATCACAACCAGGTCGTAGTCATAGGTACCTTGAAGAGATAGCAAGATAGGAGGAGGTCTTAGCATTGATAAGTATTTAAGAGTGGATCTAGGGCTATATCACTGCCTAACGCGTTCCTGATGCCACAGCAACTGCAACCACAACCACAATCTCGACCAGAACCGAATGAATCAGATGGGGCTTCACCATCCTCACCCTTTCAGTCGCTTTTCCATATTTATTTCTTGGGAATAATGTCGTCACAGGGAAATATAAAGCGAGTTTATAAGAGTTTATGAAACTGTGGACACTGGAGCCGTGTTTACCCATTGTTAACCAACTAAATAAATAAATAAAAGCGTGCCTGATCCCCAGAGTATAATCAGCAAGCGGGTTGGACTTGGGAAATTTCCCCTAACTTATCCCTTATCACTGTAAGGATGCCTGTAACCCACTATTGTCTGTCCGCTCGCGCAGTCGTATGTCCAGATAGGCGGAGCGGTAGATGCTCCTCCGGTGGCGCGGTTCACCCTCGGTCAGCTGGGAAGCGGGCACAAACTCAAACAGATGCATCGGGATTGAAATTGGAACCAAGACTGCCGCTTGCAATCTGCAATCAGCGACCAGCAATCTCTTTCCTTTTTGCCTTGGAGGAAGCTTTTCCTAGATGCCAGGCGGCGATAGGGCGCGCTGCCACATGCCAAGCCGCCGCCGCCTTGGCCGCTGGCAAATCAAACTGGGGCAATCATCTGTGACATGGCCCCGCCGAGTGACGCCTCCACGACGCCCACGCCCTCGACACAGTGGTTTGCTTTGACTCGCCGGATTTGCCATGGTTACACGCCCTTAAAGGTAAGTTGGGGCAACACTGGGTGTTATCGGAGTCCCACTCCCACCTAAGCTTTCTGTTTGTTTGTCCAGCTCCTCCTGATATAAACCCTATCAATACCATGTTGGCGTCACGCTGCAATTAATTGCTAAATATTATGACGATGACGGAAGAGTGTGGCTGTGACGATGCAATTATCGAAGATGTGTTTGCCTGCCGAGCAGCGAGCAGATAAGTGGACTTGCACACGACAGATATGGTGAAATCATCATCATCATCATTGTGGGCACCACCACCACCATCGACAACCCAGAGGTTCTCGAACATTCCGGCAAAGGGTTTTATAGTATATCTGTATCTGTATCGCATCTTAACATACGAAATTCACACATACTAAGGTACTCTTGAAGTGTAAACTGTTTAGCAATTTGTACTGTATATTATTTTGCATATTGTTGCGGTAAACAATAATAAGTAAAAGCTAAATACATGTAAATAAAACCCGTTTGAAGATGGTGATTTCATGAAAGTCCATTATTAAGAGATTATCGATTATTGATTATCGATTAATATGAATTCTAATCAGATTTTTGCTTATTCCTACAGCTTTGTGCATTTTAAAGGCAGAATATGGTGATTTGCAGACAAGAGTTAACCACCTTTGGACTGAAAAGCAGTCGTCTTTTTAGCTCCCACAACCAGAGCGCACAGCAAGTGACTGTATTTGAGGAGCATGATTGATCTTTGGTTGGTATTGGTGTGCTAATCTCTCGACCGCCACTGTGTTCCAATTGGACTGGGTGCGGGGGGCCGCCGTTGGGCCAATGACGGTGCAGAAGTGGAGTAACCGAAAGCCGGCATATAAAACCTTTGCGAATACGTGCCGCAGATAAGCGGGGGCCGGCGGTCTGCGGTCTTTCACAACTAACGGTTATTGCATAATGGCGACAGAGGCGGCGACGGCGCGGTAACAAGAGAAACCCCAAAAACAACAAAAACGCACAATTCACGCGTAACCCAACTATCGGCGGCGGTCGACCACCGCCGCCGCGTTGCCAACCCGAGATCGTGTTGCTGTTGCTATCGATATTGCCGCTCACCTCCTTTAATCCTATGCTGCCGCGCCGGCTGGGCGTACAAGGCCTGGCGGTCGCAGTGGGGATGCTTGAAGGGCGGCACACCGCCCGCCGACCCGGAGCCGCCCTGCGTTCCACGCGACTGTGTGCCGCCATCTTGACGTCCAAGTATAGCGGTGCTCATGGTTCTCTGATGATGATGAAGCAGCTGATGTGGGGAGTTGGAATTGTGTTTGAGAATGCCCGAAACGGAGCCAGAGCCAGAGACGAAGTTAGACGTAAAAATCGTCGAGCACTGCCGCACAAAGGTGACGGAGCATCTCGAGTTCCACAAGGTGAGCGACGACATCTTTTGCGGCTCCCTCTCTCACCCTTGGTTAACTTTCACGTCAATCAGCCTGGGGCCAGAGACAGGGGCAGGTAACAACAATGGCGAATCGCGAAGAAATGGAGAAAAGAGCGGAGGAACACACAACACAAACGCGTCGCGGTCTGGCCGGGAATGCTGCGAAGGCGGTGGGCAGCGAATGCGCCGATAGACGGTGGCTACGTAACAGAAGCAGCGGCACAGCGATGCGAATGCGCGTGGCAAAGCGGAATGCCGATAGCGCAGCGGCGGCAGAATCAAAATGGGGAAATGGGAAGCAAGAGTTTACAGAAGTTGTTGGGCCATGTGTGTTTTCATTTGCATGCAATTGGAAACGCACGCATTCCAATTAGAAGCGAAGCAACAGCTACAGCAGCGCAACAGTTGTTAATTAGAATTTGAAACATTTTTGGGGTTCCGCACGTTTGGCAATGCGCAATAGTATCGATAACTGGCAGATGGTTGGCAACACTGCCAGCTGTGCCGGCCGCCCGTCAAATGATTTTCCGTTTTTGTTTTTTTTTTTTGTTACGCCAATAAAGTCGAGTACGGAGCGGCCGATAAGCGGGCGCGATCTGGTGAAATCCACGGGAATTGTTGGCCAAGCCAGTCACCTACGTTCCATCGCCGCGAGCACTTTTTTATTGCACCCTCACGACTCGACAACGCGACAACTCATTAGTTGGCCTTAATCTCGAGTGCCAGGGCGAAGCGAGGACCAGAGATTAGATTTCGTTCCACGGGAGATCACATCACAGACGCAGCGACTCGCAGAACCAACGGAACATGAACTCCATCCTGATAACGGGTTGCAACCGCGGCCTCGGTCTGGGCCTGGTAAAGGCGCTGGTAGCCCTGCCTCAGCCGCCGCAGCATCTCTTCACCACATGCCGCAGTCGGGAGCAGGCCACGGTAAGCAAAGGGGGTAACCAACCAGTGACCGCTGGACGCTAATAGGGTGACCGGCGTGACTCACAGCCCCGAGAAACTACGCGAACAATCCACAAGAACACAAGAACAACTACTAACTAGAAAAGCCAATCCGGCTTGGAACTTGGAATCCGATTCCCCACTACTCCCTACTCACCTTGTACGGGCGCCATTCTCTCTTGTGTTTTTGGTAGTTTGTCCAAGTGGATAAGGCTCAGCGACAGGATCAGCAACGGATAGTATATGGTGCGGCGACGCGGAGAGTCTCTCGGAGTCGAGGTCGAAGAGAAAACAGTTACTGTAGTTCCAAAACGGACTGTGTGTGTGAGCGAGCGGTTTGTGGTGTGTGTGGGCGGTTCGCTCTGACGGCGAAGGCACGAAACGCAGATGGGAAATAAGCGGCGCTAACTTTTTGCAATAGCTTTTGTACGCCTTTTCGCTATTAGTGTGCCCGCTTGCGGGCAGCGCGATAACGGCGCGCCAATCGGTGGTCTGTGTGGGAACTCTGATCGAATTCGAATGTTCGGGAAAAATGTAAATGTTTTTTAAATGTTTACTGATAATTGTTTAGGATAGTATAGAAATAGTTGTTAATATATACAATAACTACAAATGATGTAATTAAAAAAAAAAAAGGAATTTTAATGGTGCTTCTAATGGCTTTAATATATAGTTTTTAATCTCTGAAAATCCCCTTTACAGGAACTGGAGGATCTGGCCAAGAAGCACTCCAATATCCACATCCTGGAGATAGGTAAATATTCCATTATCCTTTTCCCACTAAATGCTGAAATTTCATTAAAATGTTGCATTCCCCCTTAGATCTGAGGAACTTTGAGGCCTATGACAAGCTGGTTTCTGATATTGAGTGCGTGACCAAGGATCAGGGACTCAATGTGCTATTCAACAACGCCGGCATAGCGCCCAAGTCCGCGCGGATTACGGCTACCAAGTCGCAGGATCTGCTGGATACGCTGCAAACGAACACTGTGGTGCCCATAATGCTGGCCAAGGCCTGCCTGCCGCTGCTGAACAAGGCGGCCAAGTTAAACGCTTCGCAGCCGATGGGCGTGGGTCGGGCCGCCGTCATTAACATGTCCTCGATCCTGGGCTCCATTCACCTGAACACAGACGGAGCCATGTACGCGTATCGTGCCTCTAAGTCAGCTCTGAATGCGGCTACCAAGTCCCTGAGCATTGATCTGTTTCCGCAACGCATCCTGTGCGTCAGCCTGCATCCTGGCTGGGTGCGCACTGACATGGGCGGCAGCAATGCCCCCATGGATGTACCCACCAGCACGGGCCAGATTGTGAAGACCATTTGCGGGCTGAGCGAGCAGGAGAATGGCAGCTTCCTCAACGTAGATGGCACCCAGTTGCCTTGGTGATCCGCGTGACATTTTCACCATCTTGCATTATGTTTTCTTGTCTCTAAATTGTTGTTAAATAAATCTAACACTGTGAGTGCCTGAAAAATGCACTTAAAGCTTATTGGGGATTCGATAACAAGTATTTCGACATCGTAGAAGCAAAGCCACTAGAAGTACTAAGACGCCGAACGCCATATGATTTTTTTGCATACGCATTTTTCACTTAGGCTGTATCAATGCGGCCTAATCCGTATGTACGCACACACACACACAGTCGTGTGGCTCGCATATTGCAAATCAAATGTATGGTCGTTATTTATCTTAGTACTTCTAGTGTCTTTGGTAAAAGCTTATCCACAAATTCCAGAGATTTCTGGAACGTCCTTTACCTTTACTTTCTAGGTTAAATGAAACATTCTCAATTTATATCAACAAAAACCGAAATCAGTTGATGGCCCGATCGAAGCAGTAGAGTAAACCCCAAAGATCATGTCGTGTAAGCTCACTTCACCCTTCAATTCATTTAAAATAAAGCGCCTGTCAGGTGGAGATTTTTACAGGATTAGGGGGGCTTATTGGCTCCGGCCCTGTAGTTTGCATTGTATTTTAAATGATGTCTTAAGTGGATTTACATAGAAAAATATCGATTTTCTTGCCCCGCCCGGAACACAGCAATTTGGAGTGGAATACCTTACCTAATGAACGTGCTAAACATGCCAAGCCTCGCCTCACTTTTGCCGCGGCGAAACTCTGGCCACAGGCACCCTGGACGGATCGACGCCAACGTCCTGCGCCAGCGGTGGCAGTCGCACATTCAGCGAACCCGCTCCGGCACCCCCCGCATCTCCGGCTGCACCAGCGCCGCCATTAGGATCAGGATACGGCATCTGTCGGTGGGGCGGCACCATGGCCACGGGTCGAGGCGAGACCATGTCTGCCGGTGGTGCCACATAGCCCGGCTGCCCGTCCAGCGGATGGGCCACGCGCTTGCGGAGATCTAGACGTGGGCGTCGGTTGCTCGCGTTCGCGGCCAAAGCGTCCGCAGACACTGGCGGCGGATCGTTCCAGCCGGGCGTAAGGGAGCCTGCCGAGGGCGAACAGAAACGTGAGGGAATTACATCAGGTGAAAGCGTTGAAAGCTACTCCGGACTCACCAGGAAAGAAACCCGACGGCGCTATGTTTTGCCCCGTTGGCGGCGGCGGCGGTGGCAACGATGTCTGCTCCTGCTGCTGCTGCTGCGGCACGGGCTGCGCTGTCGGCGGTGGCGATGCCATGCTTCTGAAGGCGGTCCTGCTGCTCCTTTTTCCCGGGCTTGGTTTTCGATCCTGGCCAGAAATTGACTTGGTGTGACAAGTACTAGTGGTGCCGCCTGATGTTATTTATTATCGTTATGAAAACATCGATAAGCTGTCAAGCTGCGATAGTTTTCTTTGTTTGCACATCTCTAAGAATGTGAAAAAGAAAACATTGGCAGGCAGAAGTCTGTATACTCTTTGCAGGTGTATTTTTTATTAAATTAAAAACTGAAAAACTTGTTTTCAACCACTTTTTGGCTTTCCCGTTAGCTTAGCGGGAAATTAATTAATTTAATTATTATTACAAATTTATTGTACATACGTGGTTACACACCCGTAATGCGCAGGATCGGGCTAATAAAAATAAGGGAATTAATATTGAACACCATACATAATCAAGGATTTCGTAGTGTTGATATTTATAAATAATCAGCTGTTTGTCGGCTAGGAACAGCTGTTTTCTTCAAATTCAGATTTTTAGCGATTCCGTCGTCGCTGAAAATATCGTTTATATCACTAAAAAGTCTGAGTGATTATAGCTTTTCCTTTGATCACTGATCATAAAACCATGATTACACTTGTGCCTATTTTCAAACATTCAGCTGCGTTTTTGTCGCAAAACACGACTATAGTGATAGACTTTAGGCCAATTATGTTTACGACGGCATAAAGTGTCATAATGTTTACCAGAACAAACTTGATCACTAA
This sequence comes from Drosophila baimaii, assembly GCA_018874675.1. NCBI lineage: Eukaryota > Metazoa > Arthropoda > Insecta > Diptera > Drosophilidae > Drosophila > Drosophila baimaii. The sequence goes on along the minus strand of JAEIIU010055580.1, from coordinate 3,294 downwards.
TTACTGATCAGTGATCATGATTTTCTGCTTAGCACAGCTGTTTAGTTGTATAGAAAATACCCTTATTATTTGTTTACATCCAAATATCGATAGCTCTGACCGAAACATGGCATAAACTCTATCGATAGTGGTCTCAAAGAGCAGCGCGATCAATGTCTATCGATAAACGTATATTAAACTATCAGATATCTCAGAGCTGCGCTATCAAAAGTATATATATATATATATATAAAGCAAACATGTAGATGTGGGAACTCCCTGATCTTCGGGACTTCAGTTCGGCTGGGATCACCATGAAGATGGCCACTGGGCTGCGGGCGGATGCGGAAGTGGACGGCACCGTGATGGAGCCGATCTCGACTCTAAATTTGGTGCTAACCGGAGTGTCGATTGCTTGGCGATTCGTTTCCATCTTCATCAATTGGGGCCTGGCCTACGAGTACTGGTCGGAGCAGGAATATGCCTATTGCGCCTGGACAGTGGGTTCGATCCTGGTGCCCATGGTGGTCACCTCAGCTATATATATTCACATGTAAGCAAAAAAACTATAAACAAAATCCCAAATTCAACAGATATATATAGAAATTTACTTGATTTTTCAGCCTTATAGCCAGCCACTCGGGCCAGAAGCGCATCCTGGGCCGAGGCGTATTCACAAATGCGGCCATCTCGTATCTGTTTCGGGATGCATATGCCCTCAATTATGCTCTGAAGTATGCCAGGGCCAAGGAGCGGGATGACAAACCCTCTGAGATCAGGTGAGTGTGTGAATCCAGTTGGCCTCGCATCCCCATATCCGTCCATTGACACTCTGTTTTTGTTGTTTGTAGATTTTATCAAAAACTCATGACTGAGGAATGCAATGTGGGCTTCGTGCGGCTCTTCGATTCGTTTTTGGAATCCGCACCCCAGAAAGTGTTGCAGCTTGTGATAGTCCTACGATCGGCCAAGGAGTTGACATGTAATTTGCTTTGCCTTTGTTTTCTACGTGAAATGATTAACTCTTTAAGCTTTTTATTACTATAACGTGTATTTTAAGTTAAGATAACGAGAAAGTATTCCCTATTCGTTGCAGATTATCGCCTCATTGCCTTCGTTGTGTACTTTGGAAGCATTGCATGGTGCATCCAGGCCTACAATCGCTCCAATCGCCTCGTTCAGCTGGATAAGCACGACATTGCGGCGCGAGGACGCTTCATCCAGTTCAGTTTTCTGCTGTGCTTTACAGGTGCGTCCTAGTCTTTAACCAAAGACGCTAGAACTACTAAGATGAGTAACGACCATGCATTTGATTTGCCATATGCAAGCAATTTTTCGGTTTCTAACAAAAATCGCGTTCTCTTCGCTCTCACAAAGTTGAGAGCATAAAAATCTGTATGGCGTGCCGCATCTTGGTAAATTTCAGCGTATTTGCTAAAACCTACTCACTAATTTATAAGTATACAATGTATATTTATATATATATATATTTGTAGTTTCGAGAACGTTGTGCATTGCATATATGGCTAGCATGTATCCGCTGGAAACCTTAGCCTTCTGCATCGTACACGCCTGTTTGTGCGGCTCTATTGTCTTTGTGGTGGACTCGCCCACAATTGCCATGTCCAGCTTTATGAACTACCTGTACTGCCTGTGCTTCGGTGTCGTCTATTTGTTTATTTATACACCCCTTAAGGATGGACCTACCAAGTACAAGTATGCCATTTACCTGGCGTTTTGTCTATTGCAAAACATCATTGCCTGCGCCCTATGTATTCCCCTCTATGTTTCGATTGCCATCACTGCCTTGTATATTGTCGGAATTGTGCTAATAATATTCTACTACTCGAGCTGTCATCCTAGTATTGTGCCTACGTATTTGTAGTGTAAGCTAAGATTATTGTTAAGTTACATAGCAGCAATATTAGTAGGTGTAGTTAATTTTTTACTTAACTCAAAAAGGCAATTTATTAAGAAGGAATTTAAGTGTATTTAATCATTCCTCAAGATATACTCATAGAATTTAATTTAGAAACCAATAAAGTTTAATTTGCTGAGGACTTTTGCTCGCAAAAAATGTGAAAATCATATCAGACTTTCTTTTTTTTCACCTTTCGCTGACCAGGTGGCAACGCCACAATAACCGTTTATCTTTTTTATCTCTGCATCATCCTCACGAAAAGGAGGGAAGGAAATACATGTCAGGTATGACCTTCTCGCTCTAACTCATGGCTGGGAGAAAGGCCCTTCGTCTGTTGATGTACTCTTAACATATACATATCTTAAATATTTACATACTTGCTTGTGATGTACAGTGTTATGTTTGTGAAGGCCTCTAAAAAAATTTTAAAGAATATTTCTACGTGTTTAATAAACACTGTTTATGTGTGTATTAGTTAGTTAGTTTAAAACTAACAGGTATACATTAAACAGATTACCAACAAATTACTAATTCATAATGCTTCATTAATAAAGCCTTTAAAAAGTAGATTATGGCGACACATAGATGGCGCCACGATTCCAAGGACATGATGGTAATTTCGTTAAAGGACGTCAGCAGGTTTCCGTAGTGTAGTGGTTATCACGTGTGCTTCACACGCACAAGGTCCCCGGTTCGAACCCGGGTGGAAACATAATCAACTTTTTGTTTTTTTAATATGTTAATTATTTATTCGATTTTAGTTTAAATTTATAAAATTTCTTATTATATATATTTATTATTTATATTTATATAACTTATATATAGAAAAGAAAGTCGTGTTAGTTAGACTGCATATAACTCAAGCACGGCTGTACCGATTTGGTTGAAAATTAGTGGGGAGGTAAAGCCAGGATACTTTGTATGCCATTCGAAGGACACTGATAATTAGAGGTTTCTAGCGTGAAGTGTGCATTTCTACGACTGTCAAATCTATATATAAACTATCAGGAAATGAACATAGGACTTTATTTATGAAATGAAAGGAAAGAAGAGCAAAGTAAGGTGGTGCATTAAAGTTTTCAGAAGAAACGCCCGGATTGTGCTGCCTTAGTGGTAAAGTGAAATTGCCATTGATTACTCCGCCACCTGAGCCATTGTATTCATCCAAATTACGTCACTTGGAGCAGATATTATCGACGAGCGAGGATTTAATCCGAGGAATTTAAGGAATTTATTAATTCGCTTTTATAAGCCTGGGTTGTTTGTATGTACATATGTCATCATTGAGCATATTTTTCACCTATTTAAAGAAATAATATAATATATATTTTCGCTATTTTTATACCCTTGCAGGGTATTATAATTTTAGTCAGAAGTTTGCAACGCAGTGAAGG